>DWCF01005906.1:0-13335 GCA_018230265.1 Delias oraia
ATGGGCTGGCCACATCGCTCGACGAACCGACAACCGATGGGGAAGAAAGGTTCTCGAGTGGCGACCGCGCACCGGAAGACGCAGAGTGGCACGGCTCGCCACGCAATGGAAAGACGATGTCATGAAGGTCGCGGGCACCGCTGGATCCAGATCGCTCAAGATCGTAACAGGTGGGCGTATTTGGGGGAGGCCTATGTCCAGCACTGGACTTGAAAGACTGATGGTGATGATATATATAATGTAACTCAGTATTATATCTGCATAGACATACAAAATAACCTGTCTAGTGGATAAATAACAAAATAATACTGATCATAAATATGTTAGCAATCAGTTCAAAAGCAAGGAATTCAAATTTATAGAAACATTTCAAAATAATATATAAAACATACGATATTGAAGAGGTCTAGAAAGTCGAGCAGCATATAATGAAAATGAAATAAATTTTAATTTCGGTAGTGATTATATGTGAAGGTAACTCAAATTTTATTTATTAAAATCAATTGAAATTAGGAAGGTATTGAAAAGAAATACTAAATAAAAAAAAATATTTGGTTAAATATTGATATATATTTTTATTACATATTTATGTAATTAAAGTCACTAAAAGTTATTTTTTTAGCAGTCATGAGTCCTTAGAAATTCTCAAGTACCTTAAAGGCAATTTACAAGGTACCAATGGTACGTGAGACCTTGGTCAGATTCAAGGTTTCTTTAAGCACGCAGGATAAGAGTTGAAGGTCGGCGCTTATTCAAATTTGATGGGTAGGTATATCACTCCTAACAAAAAATTATAACTAGCTACTTGAGAAACACTCCATAGCTTAGTACAATTATTCAAAGACATCAATTTTACTTGATTTTGATTTAATTTTAAGTTGAGTATACTTTATAATGTTCATATATATAATAATATGAACAATATAAAGTAAAAGCATTTCATTAAAAATAAAATAAAATCAAAATAAATCCGATGACTGGATCATTCACCTGGTCCTCTAGTATATTAATTAATAATTAAAAAGTTAACTCTAACAAAAAGCCTATTAAAAGTATTTTATTTTTATAACTTTGGTTAATTGAAAGTATTTCCACAGTTCAGGTAATTTTATATTCATACTGGATATACATAAATCATTAACAAGAATTATGTTCAAAAGAATAAAATTATATTATTTTTATTGTAGTGTCAACTAGGGTGTCCACTTAACCTGCCCATTTACTTCCCATTGAAAAAATTATTACAAGATCCTGATAGCTAAATATAAACTTGCAAGTCATGAGATTGGACTGACAAGATTTCAGGAAAAAAGGGTCATTATAGTACAATACCATCCATATCAGGGTTATTTTTTATCCAGGTTGGAACAAGTTATGTGACAATTACCACTCAGGTTTTACAATTTTGGAGGTGCACATCAATTAGTATTTATTGAACCAGGTAACAAGAGCATGAAACAGAAATGCAAGTTCAGCAATGCGTCAGTATCTTCAAATACTGCTTCAACAAAAAGATAATATTTGTAGTACATAATACATATTAATTTTACATTTAATTTACTTATGTGTAACAAGTAGTCATGTATATATTACAAAAATTATATAGGCATTATAAAAATTATTTATTGCCATTTTATCCTTAATCTGATCACATGAGAACTTTAATTTAAATTTACAAGATTTTGATACCCACCCAAATTTAGTTAATTCATTTGATTTGTGAACCCATATAGTTAGATAACATATGACATCTGTTAAGGTAGATATGATGACTTAATTATTATTACAGTCATAATTTTTATAAATATATATCTAATAAAATAAGTTATTTTGAATTGAACTATAGAAAAACTTAAGCATTCAGTATTGTTCTGAAACATGTGCAAATAAGACAGAAGATTAGTTAGAAAGCAGTATCTTTTCACAAATAATTTTAGTTTTTAGTAAAATAGTAAGATTTTTTAAAATGTAAAAGGTTTTTAGTTTACTATTTGTAATGAGAGATATTTGTAAAATATTTCATTCTGACAATAATGGAGAAAAAAAAACCTGCTTAGTGAAGTTATAAGCTATTCCTTCAAATTTATAATATCAAATTTTTAGATACATCTTAGTTATTCTCAGAATGAGTTTTAATACTGATCATTTCTGTTTGAACAATAAATTCCAAGAAACCTTATACTATAATGTTACTGCTGTAAACACAATCAAAGTATAAAGAACAAACTGCTCTTATTATTAATTTTATGTTAGCAATATATTTGTTTAATATCAAAAAAAAAGCATAAATGTTAAGATTATTTTGATAAAGAAATAATATTATACTACATTATTTGCATTATTTTATATTAACAGAAAAGTCGTGTTCTAAGATTAACATAGAAGTTGTAGGTAAAATACCTATTTTGTAATTTTAACTCTTTAATTGTAGTTAATATCATTACTATCTCGTTAGTTTAGATGTGGTATCAAATATATATAATAATTTTAGTCACCTATCTTATAAAACGCGTATTCAATTCCAACACATGGCTAAACTTTAAGGTCAAATGAAATCGAAATAAAACTTACTTTCTGCGCCGGCCGGCTGGTTTATTTCCAACGATAATGTTGTAGGATTCACCAAAAATCCGATATTCAAACTCGTCATCCTCAATATTTTGATATTGCATCGCTTATACACTAATTATAATACGTACAACGAAATACCACCCTTAAACATTAGGAACATTATAACAAAAGACACTTTACAACACGTATTTTTATATTAGCGATTGACATTAATAATTATGCATCGATTTCGCGCCAAAAATGCTAATCATAGATAATAATTATTTTTTAATAGCCTATATTTTGTACGAGGCCGCACAAGCGCCTAAATACGGCCGTACCTCTCACGGAGCCGGAATGACTAGTGAACATTGAACAAAGCGGTAGGCAAAGCACGGAAACCAGCAAGTTTTTTTATTCAGCCGCCCCGTTCCCATTGAATTGGGGCCGCCTCACCCTTATTGAAACCAAAGTAAGTTTTTATTAAACGAAATTGTAAAAGTAAATATAAATGTTTATTTTAAGAAAATTAATGTTAATCAAAAAGTCAAAGTATAATTCAATCGATTTTCAAATAAGAAATTTCACAACAATATCTCCCAAAGTAAAAAATAAATCGACAAGAATATGATATAACTGTAATTTAGTATATAATAATAGGTATGTACTCACGGTTCTTCTTTTAATGTAACAACGAAATCCTCCGTTTGACTTTTGTTAAGTTTTTCCTTTAAAACCTTCAGTCTTTCGAATTGAAACTGACGATATGATTTTGTACCTTGCTCCTCACTAAAATGAAGATAGAAGTGTTAAGATTGAAC
Source organism: Delias oraia (assembly GCA_018230265.1). Classification (NCBI taxonomy): domain Eukaryota; kingdom Metazoa; phylum Arthropoda; class Insecta; order Lepidoptera; family Pieridae; genus Delias; species Delias oraia. Next base: position 3,372 of record DWCF01005906.1, read on the forward strand.
ATTTAAAACCATTTTTTAATTAATATAATATTATAACAACCAAGTTCAATAAATAAAAAAACTTCTTCTGCTTCAAATATCTGTGCATCATTGCCTCCCAAACATGTTTAACTATTGATGCTTAATATGTATCTTAACAACGATTTATGAAAATCTGTTCGTCCAATTATAGTGAATTTTGACGTATAACTAAATGTTTATTAATTGTCATACACATATGACAATTTAAAAAAAACATAAAACTAAGTGAAATTATTACGTCACTTATTTAAAATACAAATACTTTTGTCCGAAGATAATTACGCAAATGTGCTTTTATTTATTAATGTATTAGATAATCAATTTACGAATAATCAGTTCTAATTGTCTTTTATTAAAATTTTAAATATATGCCTCACTACGGTTAACTACTAATGTCCATCATTATTTACATCCGTATTCATAATAAGCATGTTATAGAAAGACTCGTCGTATTGTTTAAAACTGTACAATTTTTGCACATTTAAAAAAAGGCGATAATGTTACAATGGTAATAAAGACGATTAAAAAAATAACAAAATAAATTTAAAAGATTTTTCAAAGTTCCCGCCCATAAATCTTTCGAATTATACTTCAATCGAAATTATCGATTGCCATTCTGAGATATAAAAGATTAGGAAAATAACAAAACTTGTAATTTTTAAGTATTTATTTTTTAACTTTTTCTTCTATTTGATGTATTCACAACTATCTTAAATCATAACCAGGTTAAGTACAATATGTGCGTTCTTGGAGCTCTGTTGCATAATCATGGACGGCATTGAACTCACTATAATGCAAGAAAATATAAATAGCTTTTAAGTATAATGAAAATAAAAGGTTAAAATTATAGAAATTAAAAATTTGTAACTGATGGCAAGAAGTATATTTGAACATAATAGGCCGTTAAATATTAAATTTAAAGATCGAACAAGAAAGACGTTATTCCGTTGAAACAATATTTTGATTCAGTAAAAATTTGGTAAAGTTGTAAACATTGGCAATAAATGTTAATATTAGTGAATAATTTAAAAATGAGATAATCAGAGATCAATTTAATAGGTGGTGAATGCTATAATTTCGAAATAATAAGCATTTATTTCATATTTTGTGGTTATGAAGCAGTGACGATATTGATCGTGTCTCATAATAGTTACTTACTTGGATTTGAAATCCTCCTCCATAATACACGGATGCTAACAAAGCTACACAATTATACAACAAAATTATTACTTGTTTATTCCAATTCAATTCTACGGGAAAATGTAATGAAAATCGTTTTTCTATAAAAAATCTTCGAACGTTAATATTCGTTACATACAAACGAGGCCATTTTCTTTCTCTATCTCTCACGGTGTTTTGTGTTTGCACAAAAGAGATAACTATATGATACCGTAAATAAACTTATCGCAGAATTGACGTTTTGCGAAGCGCCATGTTGAAAGGAAATGCATTCAGTGTCTATTGCATTTTATTGCTAGATACAATAATTATTCGAAAACCATAAGCTGAAATAAAATAGAAATTGAGTTCCGAGAGGCACTAGAGGTACTGTATTTTTTTTTACAATAAGAGCTCTAAACGTTGGAAACTGTAAATATTAAAAGGATTTTTTAATCGTCTTCAGTTTCAGCTATTAATCGTCTTTCATCGCAGGAAATTATTAAATATAATTTACTTTCTTTAATAAAATCTCAATAAAATTGCTCTCTTATTACTTGGTTAATACCCAGTAAAAAAAGTTGTATTATCATTTGAAATTTATTTATATTCATCAGTTTAGTATATTATTTTGTAATATAATAATTTTTATTTTAGACAATAATGACCCTTTTCGGGGTTAGTCTAGTTTTTGGCTTCTTAGCATAGAATAAAAATGTTCTGAAACTTAAATTATAAATTTGTGTGTTATCGTAGTCTGTATAACTTTTCCTACTTCCTAGTTGGTTTGAAAAACATAAATGAAATATTATTATATTTACTGCACATGAAAATCAAGAAATATTACTGAATTTGCCATTTTATATAGCAATAAATTGCCTATTTAAAGTAAACAATGAAATTCCGAGCAGTTATGATTGAGGCAGGGCCAATGAGAGAGTTTACAAGTAATTATAAGTTAGAAATTGAACATCGGTTTTATTACAAGAGATACATTAAAATTCTATTAATTGACTATATATACATAAGCCGAAAAAATAACTACACTAAATAAACTAGCTGTAAAATATATCCATAAGGAGAAGCCTCCTTTTGGTTTAAGTTTCAAAACTACTTTTTTCAGATATAGTTTCAACAATATCAAGATTGTCTAAGGAATGTATCTTTAGATTATCTTCAGATAAGCTGTACTTGATAGTTAGTGAAGACAATAGTGGTCCAGCTCCACCAATGATTTGGTGTGAGATGCCTCAATCAACCTTCTTTTCAGAGTATCAAATCAATGGAATTGATGATGAATATAGAGATATATATTTGGGAATTGTATCAGGTACTTTTATTATGATTTAGAAAACATCTCTTACACTAAAAGTGTATTTTATATATTAACATTCTAGAAATATATAATAATAATAATACACCATGTTTGATAAGTAAAATGTTTTGTTATGCCGTTTACTGCTCTATTCAGCAATAAGAAGCTGAAAATTATACATTAAATAAATTATATGGAATAAGAGAATATTATTTATTGCAGCAAATTTATCTAGGTCACTAGTAACCTTGAAAACGGCTAAATGTTTAAAGATGAAACTTACTAAGAAACAATGTCCGTGCCTTACTTTGGAAATTGAAATGGTAATTCTATTTCTCAAATTAATTCTAAAAGTGACTTTTAGTGATAGTATGATAACATAACATATATACATAATGTATGTTAATGTGTATAAATAAGGATTGAATTAAATAATTATTACAGTGGGTTGCCAAATTGTTACATTTTTATCATATTTTTTCTTTAGAGCGTTTGACTGCCATTTCAAGTGGTAAGTAAGTGGTCCTGGAATGTATTTTTATGTTCACAGGAGAGTCCTTCACATTTGTAAAATTGAAATATGTTAATAATTATTTTTAAAAGTTATTTTGTGATTTAGTGACATAATTAGTGACTGCAAGTAAGTATTACTTTATTGTTATTAAATTTAAAGCATTATGGGGCTGATTTTAGGATGAAAATAATTTATTTTTTATTTTTACAGCTTTCAGTATGGGTTGAGGGGTAGATCTATCTCCAAGAAAAAAGATTGAGGTTAAAACCCTTCTTTTGCATACAAGTCTTTCCCAGAGAAAGAGCAGAACTGGCTGGTGTTTCTAAGTCTGTAGTAAAAAAATAATAAAAATAATTTGGAACAAGATCAGCCAAAAGAAAAAAGAAATATGGAAGAAAACACATTACAACACCAAAATCGATAGGAAAATCTGGGATATCTGTTTGTGGAAGAATACTGCTAGTTTTTTAACACAGATGGTACAGGAGTCTGGAATACAAGTTTCTAAAAGAACTTTACAAAGAAGGTTGGCAAAGGAAGGCCTGACCGATCATTGTCCACCTAAAAACCAGCAACTGACAGAGGCGATCAAGAAGAAACTACTTGCTTCGGATCATGAAGACCGTCTGATGAGTGTTGAAGACTGGAGCAAGGTCAGTTTTAATATCAATTTATATTTTATTTTAATGATGATATATTATTTAAAAACATTTTCATAAAAGTTTTAAATACTTTTTCAGGTGTGTTTCTCCGACAAATCAACATTTGAGATTCGGGCTGATAAAAGCAATTTTGACAAGCGGCGCCCAGGGGAGAAATTTCACCTTGACTGGATTATGGAACGCGTTAAACACCCTATTAAAATTAGAGTATGGTCTGTCATAAGTGGTAAAGGGGTTGGGCGTCTCTACATTGTCCAGGTAACCATGAGACAGGGCCAACACAAGCAGGTCCTAGACACTTGCTTGTTGATGCAACTGTGGGAATAATTCCCAGAGGGGGAGGGATTCATGTTTATGCATGACTCAGCACCATGTCTTAAAGCAAGGAATGTAACGAAATTTTTACATACCATATACTAGTATTAACTTGACCTGGCAATTATCCAGACAAGAACCCCATCGAAAACTTATGGGAAATTACCAAGGAAATGATAACCACTAAGGTCAAACTGATCGAAGAATGAATATATGTGTGGCACCACAACCCTAAAATAAAGGAGAGTGCTAAACAGTGCGTAGAAAGTATGCCAAAGCGGATCGAAGCACTCATTCAGGCTAAAGAAATTTTGACAAAATATTGGCAATATCATATTGCCATTTTCATAAAACCTGCTAATATTTTTAAATTATTATTTTTATTGTTTAAACTACTTGTAAGATATGTGTCTCATATTATTAAATTTAATTACAATTCAAGTCAAAACAATGTTTTTAATTTGTTATGGATCAATGAAATGTAAAAAACCATCAACCCAGTGTATAGAAAAAATAATTATTAAATAATAATTAATATATTATTGTATTTATGAAAAGACTGAATGAGCTAATTTAAGAAACTTATTTATATGCCTATCATTTAAGTTCTAAACTGCAGATCTAAACAAATGGTCTTGTTTCAGAGTAACATATCTATTTTAGTTACTTTATGTTTTAGCCTTCATCCACATCACAACAGATCAGACATATAACACATGACATTCCAGTGGCGGTGATACCAAAGAAACTATGGTCTGATTTCCAAGAGCCAAGGTTCCTTCGACCAGATGTAGGTATATTATTTTTGTATTTATAAAATGGAATTAACTCTCAGCAATATACTAATAATACCCCATAGTTCGACGTCTCATTCTTTAAAATCCAAAAAAAAGATGTCAAATTGATAACCTTCTTTCAGTTTTTTTGATGGTTGGTTCACCTCAATAGAGAGAGAGATAATAATTTACATCTGTATCTATTTTGCATTTCAATTTATAACACTATAGTTGCTAATTTATAGATAGAAGACAAAGATGCATGGAAACTTATGCACGAGCACCAACTGGTACCTTTTAAACTAGCAAACCTAAATACTATTGCAAATTTGGTGATAAAAAAAATGTAAACCCTATAAGTTTCTTATTGGTTCTTCTCATAGAGGTATAGCTTCCAAACCAATGGTTGCTTTACTATTGTAATTTGAATTGCAAGGTGCCCCTTATGGGGCCTATTTGAATAAATGTTTTGAATTTGATTTTTAATAATATTTTAAATCATCTTAGCATAACAGTTAACTGATATTATTTTTTAAGAAAAAGTATGAGGCAATAGATTAATTACTGTGAATCTTTAAAATAGCAATACGTATGGAGAGAACGATTATTAAAATATAATTCCTGATACAAAAAATTAGATCACAATTGAGCTGCCAGCATTAAAACAAATCCGCACATCCATAGACCGTATGAAGTGCATGTCCTCTGAAGTAGTGATCCGTGCATCTGCAGAGGGCCGATTAACATTACAAATAAAGACTGACTTAGCCAAAGTTTCTACTCGATTCAAGGACCTCAAAGTAGAGACTTTTCAAGGTTGGTACTACACAAATTTTAGAAAAATTTTGAATTCATGATAAAATATTGTTAGATTTGATTTCTAGCAAATTATGTATGCATTGATATCTAAAATAATTATGCTTAATATACAAGATGAAAGATTTAAAATTAGACTATCCTTTTTTACATACTGTTTTAAATTTAATAAATTTGTTTTATTATTTGCAGGTCCAGTTGATCATTCAGATTCTGAAACTGAAACACAAACAGTAGAAGATAGTTCAAAAACCTGTTATTGCAGAGTAGACGCTAAAAAGTTTTCAATGTTTCTTAGTGCTGATCAGATTTCACATAACAGAACTATTTGCTCGATCGTGCATAAAAAATTAGTGATACTGTCCTTAGAAACAGAAGAACATGTGAAGTTACAGTGTTTCATTACTGGAATTGTTTATTAAGTTTGTCTTCTTGGAAAAATTCTTTTGAAATCTTATAAACATCTGATTGATGATATACTGAAGAAAATATCAATGGTACCTGTTAATTTTGAGAAAAAAAGCGAAGATACTCTGATCTTTTTTGTGTGACAACAGAAGCGATATAGTTTTAATTCAATTTTATCATCTATTTATATCAGAATTGTATTTATGATTAACATGTCAAGTATGGGGTCACGGGATACATGCGTAGATTAATAAAAAATTATATAATTTACAAAACGCTTATTTCATCCAAAGAATAACAACATTATAATGGTAGGACGTTTGTTTTAAACCAATAGAAATATGTATGAAGACAACTTATAACACAGTGTTCATATTCACATAAAACCAACTCAAACTTCACATACATTTTAGTGTTCAATAGAAATAAAATGTAAATTACTAACTTTTTCTCAAATGATAATATGAGGCCTATAGAATCTCTAAGGCAGCTAAATCTAAAATTTCAAATATTCAGTGAGCTAAAAAAATCAATAACTTTAATCAGGTATCTACGATATTTTATATTTCAAGATCAATTTTATCAATTTATTGGTAGAAAGAATATGCTAATGTATGACCAACTGACTAAGCCAGGTGGCGCCGTAGTCAACTCGTTTGTTTCAGATGTGGCGTATCGTCTCACAGTATTGCTATTATAACTATTTCATGGTTTCAACTTTCAGGACACGGTTTCAAGATGAATGAGACACATTTCTGTGACTATTTTTAACTGATGTTATCAAACAATTAATACAAATATTTCCCGGCAATTGGCCCTGGCTCATATGCCATATAAGTCAATCTACACCTCCATGAAGATATATTATTTAGTAGTTATATCTTAACAGATTGATTTGTAAATATGTTGTGTCTGATGTTAATAAATATTTATTTAGCTGTAGGTAAGTTGGAATGATCTCTCATTATCTCTTCTCAGTGTGTCGTGGGTGGCCTTGAGATGGTCCAATTTGGTAGAAATCTGTGCTATTGAGCCATCAATCCATTGCATAGATGACATGTGTGCGTTTAGAATACGCCCAATTTGTACGATCTAGAAATAAATAAATATTTAGTAGTCAAAACAATTAAATAGGCAATACAATGTTATAAAACATTTTTTAAATATTATTATTTTACTTATTAACACAGCCCATGTAACAACTTAAGAACTAAAAAAATATACGGTATAAATAATATAATATAATAATTCTTGACACTTGACACATGAATCCAATTTTTATTATTAAAGATACACTGATTGCAGTGTAGCAGTATTGCAGTGCAGACCCATTGGGGTCTGCACTGGTTTATGAATCAAGATGTGGATGAAATAATATAATTTCTGTAAGCTAAGCATCGGAAGCTGATCATAAAAACAAAAGTAATAAAATGAGTAAATACTTACTATATATAAAAATTATTTATATATATATATATATATATAGTATATAATTTATATACAATTACATATTATAAATACTAATTACAATGAATGGTACTAACTGGATCGTTACTATCTTGACTCCTGTTTGTTTCATTAAGATGTTCAATCACTTCCTTCAGGTCTTCAGACATCTGTCGAAGTTGACTATCCAAGTTCTCTGCCAACGTGTACCTGAAATTATATTTATATCATATATAATATTACTTCAAAACAAGTTATAGAGAAACAAATTAAAAATTAATAAACTCGTAGCTAAGTGATCTTATAAGCTAAACCACGAAAGAGGTACGGGTTCGATCCCCAGCTCAAAATTTTTAAATAATATATTCCATCTGGAAAGGCCGAACAAGTGTCTTACCCGTAAGAGTCATGCAGACGCACTAATTTGGCCACCTAGTCCGAAGCGATACCACGGAATCACAGAAATCTAACATAAAAGTTATCATATGTTATAAGATATCAGAGACCCTTGAAATTATACGTCAAAATGGCTACGTCAAAACTCGGCAACACAACCTAACCCCGATTGTGGCGCTGTTGTGGATAGGCGGCTGTGATCTCTTATAGAGACCCGCCTGCTCATTTGCCAGTCATATTATACCATAAAATAAAAAACGAAACAAGAATTATCTTCCTAAATTTACTAATTCATTTAAATTTATGTCAATCAATTCACTATCATAAGTCTTTAATAAGCTCTTTAAGGCATTTTGTGCCGCGCGGGGAATTTCCAAACCAATATGACTTCAAGAAAAAAGGTTACACATTCCTTAAAGGCCGGCAACGCACCCGCGTCTGCAAGGGCTGGGGCTAAGAAGTAGTATAAGAACAGTTTAAAGTACTCACATATGTTCTCTCTCCGGATCTCTCATTCGGTCTCCATCGACTTTCAGTTGTTTCTCTAGCGGAGCCAAAAGTTCTTCTAGTTCTTTCTGTTGCCCTAATACAAAGTCTAACTCGTGTTCCAAACTTTGCTGTTCGTTTTTCACCGATTCTACTGCTTCATTTAGTTCCACAATCTGAAATTATTAATACACAAAGATTAATTATTTCACTTTTAATTATCATATAGTTGACAAATTATGATACAATCTATAATCATTAAGACTAATTATTGGACTTGGTTCTGCCTGGTACACTAATGGCGCCAACTTAAATGTGACACTTTTTATTATATTTCGGCAAATTTACACAATATCATTATACATATGCCCATGTGTTATTACAAGATGTCAGCTACCTCCATACCAAAACAAATCAACAAAATTCTATTGTATAGGGCCTTCACATGGAGCGGGTCAATGTTAATTATTTGTAGCGGCACCTGTAAAATCTGTTTTTTTTATTATTCAGTCACTGATGACCACTTCTAACATCGGGCAATTCAGATTGGGTCATGCATGTACTCCTAAGTGTTTATGTCAAAACTAAGGATCCGGAATCACTCCATATTCGAGTGTGGACTGGAAGATGGAAACGTTTGTTTAAAACTTCGTCCCTGACATTCTACGTTCTACATCCTCAAAATGTATTCTCTCTTATGTTTCGCCTCTTAATTGATTAAAATTTTCACACATGAATAATATTAAGCTACAAATGAATTATTCTAATTACATACTCTTTGTTATTTGTTCATACTGTTGTATAATCTGTTCTCAATATGTTCGTCTTTGGTTAAAATATTGGTTCATAGTTATACCTAAGTTACTACTTAGATTAGATTTTTTAGATAGATTCTCTCTTAGAATTTTGTTTTATATTCTTGTTCGATTATCTGTCGTTATTTATGTAAATATCATCATACTGACACTGGCAGAATTGTGACCACTAGACACAGAAGCCACAAAACAAGAAGGAACCGCACATATGCGATGCGTCGAAAATTTTATTGGAATAATAGTAATTCCGAAAAGTGGACGAACGCTCGCTGGCCGTGATTATGTAAATTGCGTTCAACATAAATATCAATCGTAACATTAATATTCCGTGCGACAGGAGTGTGCGATGCTCGTTTTAGTGAATAAATCTCTCAAAGTCCAAATCTCCTCTGCAACGACTGGTGACCAAATTTGACACAACCGGTTCGCTAAACAAGCACCCAACACCTTTACGTCAAAGGAACGCCAGATCGGCGGAGAACATCGCCACTGTACGTGAGAGTGTTCAGAAGACTCTGAGGTAAACGATTTCTCGCCGTGCACAAGACCTCCGCCTTTCGCAGACTTCACCTTGGAGAAGCGTCGGGACTTGGGCCTTCAATCGTACGAGATCCAACTGCCCCAAGAGCTCAAACTTAATGACCTCAGACACTGCCGTGTGTTCGCTGAATGAAACATCGTCCCGTCCTTGTTGAAAGCCTCTATACGTTCACTTTATTGAACTTTACTTTACCATAATTTCCCTGACGTATTTATGGAATCCGTGTGGTTACCGGATCAGAATAGTACCACTCCCAGTCTTCCTAATGGGATGTCGTAAGAGGCGACTAATGGAC
>DWCF01005907.1:0-13335 GCA_018230265.1 Delias oraia
TTCCATCGCGTGGCGGGACGTCCCACTCGCGTTTCCCGGTACGCGGTCGCCACTCGAGAACCTTTCTTCCCCATCGGCTGTCAGTTCGTCGAGCGATGTGGCCAGCCACTTCGACTTACTAATACAGCGGGCAATGTCGGTTACTTTGGTTCGGCTGCGGATAACCTCATTTCTGATTTGATCTCGCAGCGAGACTCCGAGCTCCGAGCTCCGACTCTCAGCTTTTCCATCAGACCCATCGACCCATTAGACCCAAAACCACTACAAGGATCCTAGAAGCCCTTAATTAATGTAAGCATGAAAATATTCGTGTGTGATTTTGTCCAAGTATTATGTAAAACGACCTAAAATGCGTAAAAAGCGATTTTGCTTTATACCAGAAGCATTCCTAATGGTTAAAGGCCGGCAACGCACCCGCGGCCCTACATAGGCTAGGGGTATCCATGGACGGAGCACCGCTAGATGAGCCTCCTTCTCGTTTCCATAAGAAAAATTACTATGTAAAGATTTCTTAGTTACTTACGGGGTATGTTCCAATTCTAAAGAAATCCCGTAACGGTTCAAAATCAAAGCCAGGTTGGGTTCTGTATTCTTCACCAGAGGACCAGGTGGCTGCCTGCTGAAGGCCAGCATTTGGCTTGAAGGTGGAAAGGATGAAGGGTGTCCGAAGATTCAGGCTGAAGCTGGAAAAATTAAGAAAAAATTAAGGGATTTTTTAAAATCTATATATATAAAAGGATTTTCCAAATATGTGGATATATCAGTTATTCCTATGTAAGCATGCAACAGGCTCACAGAATACCCAGCATGAAATACTTAATACTGATTCGCTGAATGAGTGAGAATATACGTAAAAAGCCAGCAATACAACATACATGGACGTGGCGCGGTTGGTGATGGGCGGCGGCGTTCTCTTACCATATAGGAGACCCATCTGCTTAAATTGTTTACATATTATTCTACCCGTGTGAGAGCCATGGTGAAGAAAATGCTGACGCACTAATTGGGCCAGCTCATCGTCATACCACGGGCTCACAGAATACTCAACATGGAACGGTTCTTCTATTGTGAATCGCTGAATGAGTGAGGATACACAGAACTTAAAAATACAGTTTGAGCCGCGTAAAAAGCCAGCAATACAACATGCATGGACGTGGCGCGGTTGGTGATGGGCGGTGTTCTCTTACCATATAAGACTGCCTGCCGCTTGGATATATACCATTAAAATGCTTAAACATTAAATGTAAATACACTTACTCATTCTCACTCCAATAGAAAATACTGTCATTATGTTTGTCTTCTTGAAATAACTTAATAGCTTCGTCTAATGAATTATTTTTAATGTCTTCACAATGTAATTTAGTGAGAACAATATTTAGTTTAAGACATTTATCGGATATATATTGCAGTAGATTCATTAAAATAAGTTGTTTTCGCTGAAATTAATCACCGTAGTTAAGAACCTTGTAGCTAAGTGGTTTAATAGGTCTACAACGAAGCGAGAGGTATCCGGGTTCGAATCCCGGTCCGGACTGTTATAATTTTATTTATTCGCCGTCTAGAAGGGCTTGACAGTAGCCGCGCAAGTGTTTCAATACTGTCGCACCCGATAGAGCCATGCTGAAGCATATGCTGACGCACAAATTGGGCCGGCTCCATATAGGAGACCCACCTGCTCCGTTGTCTGCTGTAGAATAAAAAATTTAATGTCTTAATTCATGTTTAACAAGTGTTCATCTCTGGTCATAATTGCTGATGATATCGTATCACAGAATACAGTGAGTGAAGATATTGGAGGCCTTTCAAAATGCCGCTTAATCTGGCATAGAAAGCCGGCAACACACCCGTGCGCGGATTGTCGCGCGGTTGTTCATGGGTGACCGTGAATTTACTTCAACGAAACACAATACAAGTACCGTTTCACGCTGAGTATTCTGTGAACCCGTGGTATCACTTCCGATGGGCCGGAAGGTCTAGACAGTCAAGACCTTCCAAAGACAGAATGAATAAAAAATGCATTTTTTTTATCAAACTGGTATTCGAATCTGAAACCGATCGCTTCATGGCTTATAAAACCAACAACCATTACTACCAACCTCTAGTGCGAAATAGTTTCACTTCAAAAAGTAATGTTTCACCTGAATATTTGATGGACAGCTGCATTCACTAACACCTAAAAGTTTGCAGCACTGGCTGCTGTCAATTTGCAGGAGTACAGATGGTAGAACGAATACAGCTGGATCGAATGGCTCGTAATCTGTGATAATTATATTCCAGCGGTAGTCTCGGCGAACTAACTTCTCTTTGACAACCTAAAAAGTATTTAATGTTTTTTATTCTATACAACGGAGCAGGTGGGTTATCTATATGGTAACTCCGCCGCCCATGAACAACCGCGCTAAAGTCCACGCATTGGTTGTGTTGCCGACTTTGTTCGCCGCTTAAGCGACATGTTTAAGGGTCTCCGATATCCTCAATCACTCTGCGAAACACTGAGCTCATGGTATCGCTTCGGTGGAGCTTAATTACTGCGTCAGTATATACTTCAGCGTAGCTCTCCCACCATAAAGGCATAAAATGTGACAGACGTCTTAAAATAAACGGATTTTTGTGTTAAATTGATAAAATAAATACGAAAATATTATTAAAGGAATGATAAATTGAAATAATTAAATTTAAATGTCGATAAATATGATATAATAAAAATTATATTTGTATTTTTTAAATTGTGTATTATTTTTAATTAAAATCCATAGGAAAATTAGTTTTATATGTAAGTAAAGAAAAACATCATTGAATATAGATTTCCTGTAATTTTTAGCCATATTAAGTGTCAATCAATTTGCAATATAAAAAATGTCATTTAAAATTATTTTAAATATTATAATGTATAAAATTTACATTAAAAAAGGTTTATTTTTCATAATAATATTTATTATAATAATATTTAAAATATTTTTTGATTTCATTAATAATATGAAAAATTACCCTCTTATATGTGTTAGTAACAAAGTTGTGGTCTCCAACTATAATATAGAAGCTTGGTTCTGGTCTCATTTTTGCCAAGGACCTGGCTGACTCCCTGGTTAACCCAGCGTTTACCCAAATTCTGACGTTCGATTTACCCAGTAAAGTATATAACGTTCTATCCACATCTGAAACAAGTAAAGCCTTTGAAATTTGACATGTCTGGATAAAACAGTTTTCGCTCCAACACAGCCTCGCTGAAGCTGGAGATTTCCAATGGAGCCTTGTAGCTTAGTAGTTTATTAACCTACCACGAAGCGAGAGGTATCGGATTTGATTCCCGGTCTGAATATATGTTAATCAAGTAATATACTAACTAAATTACTTTAGTAAGTTGAAGTGGCATGAGCTGGTGACATCGCTCGACGCACCGACAAAGGTTCTCGAGTGGCGACCGCGTACCAGAAAACGCAGAGAAGGACGTCTCGCCGCACGATGGAAAGATGATCTAATGAAGGTCACGGCCAACCGCTGGACCCAGATCTCTACAGATCGCAATAGGTGGGCGTCCTTGGGGAAAGCCTATGTCCAGCAGTGGACTTGACAGGCTGAACATGATGATGATGAAGTGTTGACTTGTATAGGTTAAAACTTTGGTTTTATATAGAGGTAGTTAAGAAATAGGTAAAAAACCAATTAGAGTTACAAAATCGTTTTTTATTGTGTAATGGGCAACGGAGCAGACTCCTCAATGGTGACAAATCACCGACGCCCTTGGACAACCGCGCCATCCGCAGTTTGGTTATATCCCCACTCGCTCAAGGAAACACAGTACATACTTCACGCTTGAGGTCTTCTGTGAGCCCGTGGTATCACGTATGTGATGTGTATATCACTTAGCTATTAGGATCTCGAAATGAAACCATAAATTAAAATAAAATCCTCCTACCACTTTCTGTGGCAACCAAAATGGCTGCATCAGTTGCATTTCTGGACTCCAAGTATGAGTTTATCGCTGTGATCATTTCTTGTCCATCTAATAAGGATCTGATGATGGGTAGACCAGGATCCAATGTCTCCCATGACGCCCATGATAGGTCAATAATTGTAGTCACGCCCTTGGACAATGTAGCGCATACTGAAATAAAACTGATTTTATAAGAAACGAAATTATATTTGGATCAAAAATTCAAACAAACTCAAAATGATTTAAACTGAACGGTGAAATTTCGATATATGCTGTCATTGAGCTTTTAGCCCGTGGGAGAGCATGCTGAAGCATATGCGGACGCACTAATTGCGCCCGCTCGTCCGAGGTGATATCGCGCTCACAGAATACTCAGCGTGAATCGGTATTTTTACTGTTTCGCTGAGTAAGTAAAGATATCGGAGGCCATTAAAAATGCCGCTTAAGTGGCGTAAAAGCCGGCAACACAACCAATGAACGGACTGTGGCGCGGGTGTCAATGGTAGGCGGTGATTTCTTACCATATAGGAAACCTGCATGATCCGTTGTCTGCTATACTATAAAAAATTGACTTTTTAAAGGGACCATCATATCCGCGGATTATTTGTGTTGGCGGCTTTTACGCCTGTGAATTTTAAGGGCCTCCGATATCCACATTCACTCAGCGAAACACAGTAGATGTACCGTGTAGTAGTGTAGTGAACTGGAAGTTGTACTTGAAACGGTCTTTTGTTTCGCTGAGTGATTGAGGATATCTAAAGCGCTTAAAAGTGGCATAAAAAGCCGGCAACACAGCAAGCGCGGAGTGTAGAACTGTTGTCCATGTGCGGCGGAGTTCTCTTATTATAATGAGACACACATGCTTCATTATTCGCTATACCATCCAAAATTTCATTATAAGATTGGGATTAAGGAATGAAAATTAAGGATTATGTATTTTTTAATGCTGAAGCATAAAGTTTTTATTGTTCTATAGATATTTAGATATTTTTTTATAGTATAGCGAACAACGGAGCAGGTGGGTCTCCTATATGGTAAGAGAACACAGCCGCCCATGAACAACCAAGCCACACTCTGGTTGTATTGCCGGCTTTTACGCCCTTTAAGCGGCACTTTTAAGGCCCTTGGATATCATTACTCATTCAGCGAAACACTGTACATCGTTTCAAGCTGAGTATTCTGTGAGCCCGATATCATTTCGGATGAGCCGTCCCAATTAGTGCATAGGCATATCCTTCCGCTTGGCTCTCCTACAGTTGAGATGAGAAATACATCTATTTTCAGACCTCATTGATATACAAAACTTCATAATAATCGACCGAGTCGTTTCGGGGGAATTTTATAACATACATACGCTTTTTATGAGAATCTTCTTCGTTTTCTCTATCCAGAAATATTATATCTGCACCGATTTTCAATCCCGGTTTGCTTTCTTCAACAGATTTGATGGCTGCACCTATCATCTCTGGTAAGTCTTCGTCGTGCTTTTCAATAATAAATACTAAAACAATATTATAATCACTGAATACTGTATTGAGGAATCCTTTTGGTTGTGTGGGCGGCTTTTTTCGCCAACGGGGACCATCTATACAAGGGAAACTGGTAGTGCCAGTTTAAGTCGGCTACACATACACTGTATTACACAATTTGATTCAAAGCATTATATAAAATATGAGTGCCTCGTCGCCTAATGGTTCTAAAAGTGTATTGTGAAGCGAGAGGTATCGGAGTCAATCCCGGTACAGACAATTATTATTTAATTTATTTGGTCTCTGGAAGGGCATGACGATAGCCGGGCGAGTGTCTTAATATTGACAAACCCGTGAGAGAGCCAAGCTGAAGCATATGCTGACGTTCTAATTACGCCGGCTCTTGTGAGAGATAGCATGGGCTTAAAATGAAACGACAAAATTGAGTACCTAAATATGCCTTTTTATCGTAAACTTTTAAATTTTTACTCAAAGTTTTACACCGAAAAGGTATATTATTATATTGAAAAGGCAAAATTAAGTAAATGTCCCTTTTGATCGTAACATTTTAATCTTTTAATCAAAATTTTACTTTGAAAAGGCATATTTTGTTATATGCGCCTCTTCAACCTAGTGGTCTGGTACTCTTTTCATGATATTTTTATGCTGCGTTGAAAAGAAATTATTATTAATATATCCATTATAATTAAAAATATAATATTGCTGTACATACTACAAAATGCAACTTTTTACATTTACACAATTTCGAAAAACACATTTCAAACGTGTTTTTTTTAACAAAATTCAAAAAATTATTTAAACTCGACTTTCTCAGTATTTTTAAAATGTTAGCTGTGTCATTTTTCTGTAACACGGCATTGAAAAATAATTAAATCCGTACTTACCATATTTCAAGCGTACTTCAGATGCGACACAGCACAGATTAAATAAAAAAATAAACAGAAATAAAAAATAAATTTCCATGTTTTATTGTTAATTTCCACACGTCTTACAACGACCGACTTTATTAATTAAAATAATTGATATATACTCCTGTAATAAATACGGTATTAATAATGTTAAGAAAATATAAAATAAAATACGAATTTTTTCAAACATTTTTATGCATCTTTAGTCTTAATCGTTATCTGTGGATTGTCAGACGGATGGCAGCTCAGAAATGGCGGCAACAACGACTTTAAACAATGGACTATCAATAAATATATAAATATGATTTATGGTGAAGGAAATCTAATAAAATATGAAAACATAAGGGTAGCCTTACGTTCCACAAAGCAAACATGATTTAATGATTTATTTGTAAGTACTGTGGCATATAAAATTAGGAAAACATATATTTAGATTAAGCCTTCTCTGTAAATACTGGCTCATGGTTTTTTTATGGTATAACGGTCTACGAAGCAGGTAGATCTCCTATGTGGTAAGAGAACAACGCCGCCCAATACCAAACGCGCCATAGTCTGCGCTTGCTGTGTTGCTGGCTTTTGATATACTTTCTCACTCAGCGAAACACATTACAACTCAGTTATGGGAGAGCCATGCTTACCCGTGGGAGAGCTATGCATGAAGTTTATGCTGAAGCATTAATTGCGCCGGTCATGTTCGAATCGTTCAAAGTGATATGAGATATCACGGGCTTACAGAATACTCAGCGTGAAACTATACTTGTGCTGATTTTCCAATATGGGCAGGATGTCTGAGGCTCTTAAATGTGCTGTTTAAAAAGGCGACAACACAACCAATTCGCGGACTGTGACACGGTTGTTCTCTTACTATATACGAGACCCACCTGCTCCGCTAAAGAATAAGACAATAAAAAACCATGTACATGTATTTCGAACGAGCCGGTCCAATTTTTGCGTCAGGCTTTACCAAAAGCGCGACAGTGTTAAAAAACTCGCCCTGAATCTGTAATGCACTACCAGAGACCGAATAAATTAAACTACAACTGTACGAACCGGGATTCGAACCCGATACCTCTCGCTAGATGGTACACTTATGAAACCATTTAGTTTCGAGGTTCTTCGACTTTGCAAAAGCAATTATTATGAAATTATTATGAATTAGAATAGGTATGTATTTAACGCGGCGACAAACTAATCCGATTTAGTGTTTTAATGACAATGCATAGGAAAAATAATAGGTTAGCAGTGAAGTAGAATTTTAAGTAAAAAGTAGCTTTATATTGAGTTCTAAGATTAAATTGAAATCGGCAGTGAATTTTTGTTGTAGCAGTTAAATTTATGGCCAGGAGACCACTTGACGCCGGATCTAAAGTACAAAATGGGCTTTATAAATTAATTTAAAATATCAGATCGTTTATACAATTAATGAGATACCGGACTTAACCGAACAGAAAAAGATTACGATATGGATCCCATTATTGATATTAGCTGCCAAATGATTGCCAACACATCGCCTATTATTCCGTTTTTAACGTTTAATATATTTTCTTTCTTATGGCAGCCATCTTGTTTTTATAGATCTTACGGTTTGTAGTTCATTATAATATAATTGTTGTTAGAATATTTAATAGCTACTAACTCATTTTTTTATTACCAAGTATTCATCTAATAATTTGTATTTTGTAATAGCCTTATAAAATAATATATGATAAACTTTTGTCTATGATTGTACTGATTTCATATTCAAATTGTGATTGGCGGGACATCTAAGGAAGTAGTTGTGAGAACTCCAACAGCTGTTGTCTTCAAAGACGACCCAGCTATTATGGTAAACAAACGTTCTTTGTAGGTACTTATATATTATTAGTTAACACTGCATTTATTGTGATTATATGCCACAAAAAATTATTACTAAAACTATATTTAAATAAATTATTGTATTAAATAAAGAAATCGATGAATTTTTATAATCTTACTTTTTTTGAAAGCGCTGTATACTGCCGGCGATACAGCCGTCACAGCTTCACACGGTCTTTTGTGGCAAGCCATAGGCTCGACGTGAGTTTGATTTTTAGCCGCGATTAGCGCAAGGGCGGGGCCATGGGGCGGAATGAGCATTCGCAATTTTAAAAACAAATAGGCGTTATATTATATAATAAGTCTTTATTATTGTCGCTGAAAATTTTTCAAATAGGTACCTATAGGTACATTATGAAAAGGCGGTCTTGTACAGTGTTTTGAGATTGGAGAGATATCATCGATGTTATAGCCGACATCTCACTACAAATTCACGTTCATAATATACGCTTACCGCTAGTCTTAACATAAACATCGATTAATTGATTTGATCTGTGTCGTAATTAAAATGGGTGATAAGATGGCGCGGAGTATAGCGCCAGCGTCTCAAAGCGTCTCTTCCAACATTCCTTTTGTTTTACCATTGGTCCGCAACCGGGATGAATCTGATGATGTAGCTAGATATACATAGATTATTATCCCCTATTTAAAGATTTTTTAATTTTAATCTTTATATCACGAATTCTTTCAATTATTCCCAATATTTACAAGAATATTTTTTAATTCCTATAAATGTCGTGTAATTTTTTTAAATTACAGTGCACCGTGCGCTGTAATTTAAAAAATTAAAGCCGTAGCGATCTACGTTGGAACTGTGTGACGTAGAAAAAAAACAATTAATTGTGACCCACTCTCCCATACTGAATATCAGTATCATGTATAAGACTCTGTCAAGGGATATGAGATCATCATCAGAGAGTCGACGGCTTTTTACGCGACTTAAGCGGCAGTTTCAAAAACCACTTAGCTATGCGTCTTTAAAAATATTTAATATTCTAAGTTATTCACTAAAAATAAATGAAACAAATAATTTCAAAAGATTTTTTATTAACAAATTATCATATTATATAATAACTAAATGCGAACTATAGAAGACATGTTTTTACATCCGCCTCTTTGAATTTATACAGTCAAACCTGGCCAAGTGAGGAAACGGAGCAGGTGCGTCTCCTATGTGGTAAGAGAACACCGCCTTCCATCACAAACCGCGCCAGTCCGCGCATTTCTTGTGATGCCGGCTTTAATAAAATATAATAATTTATAATCTCCCAAAACCCCCATTAGCGAGGAACAAAAACCTCCGTAAGAGGGTTTTCCCTGGACCTTTGGAGTGTTTTTCCTAGAGGGTTTTGGTTTTGCTGTGAATTGACTGAGTAAGCTTTTTTTTAAATATATTTATCATATTGAATATTTACTACATTCGAACTTGCTGTGATTTGTACGTCCTTGTTATTGCTGCCTAAGAGACCAACGCCAATTGACTTTCATTAAATTGTTTATTTTTATGAAAAGATGTGTTGCTGTCAATTTCATTCGCAATTTCTTTCAACGAAAACACTTTGTGAAATGGTATTAAGGTCCAAATTTGAGGTTCAAAAAGTATATTTTATCTTATTTTGAATAGAAATATTTTGGCGCTGATTTTAGCCAGACACCCAGGGAAAACCTTTACAAGCTGATCCTGCAAAGTCTATGTGAGTCCATGGGCGGAGGACCGCTTATCCTACTTAGTCTCCTGATCGTTGGCCAACGCTTCATCCTCATTTCAGCCGTAAGACGTCCACTGCTTGACATAGGCCTCCCCCTTCGACCTCCATTAATACCTGTCGGAAGCGACCTGCGTCCAGCGTCTTCCGGCGACCTTTATAAGGTCGTCTGTCCACCACAATGCGAACAGACGACAACGCTTACACAAAGAGAATAAATTTATACGATTCAAGTCTCTCCAGGATTGACTGTACTCACAATTTTATTAGACATTTTAATATATTTATATCGTAATGGTTTTATGGTTCACAAATTTAATCACTACCAAAATACCCTGGCTGTTGGTTTTTCTACCAATTTCTCCCGGCTGTCGAGCGATTTCTTACCAAATTGCACTGTGAAATGGTCGAGATTTAAATATTCCCCTTCAATAATTTCCGTCAGCAATGTCTTCACTCTGTTCTTGGTCATCTCGACGAAGCAAGCGGCCAGTTTCATTTCGTTCTCCGCATGCCTCACGCCGATACAATACGACCTGAAAGAATAAGGTGAGCCGGCTCGTAATAAGCGATACCACGGACTCACAGAATACTCAGCGTGAAACTGCACGTACCTAAAACGGTACTTGTGTTTCGCTGAATGAGCGGCGATATTGGAGACGCTGAATAAGTGATAATGGAGACGCATAAGTCGGATTAAAACCAGCATCGCAGCAAGAGGCAGTGTTCTCTTACCATATAGGTACCCACCTGCTCCGTTGTCGGCTATGCCATAGAAAAATTTACTAAAAGATCTCTTATTCGCCTTCTGCCGCTTAAGAGGTGTAAATAGTCAGCAACACAGCTAGTGCGGACTGCAGCGGGTTGTCCATAGGCGGCTGTGTTCTCTTACCAAATAGGAGACCCACCAGCTCCGTTGTCCGTTCTAAGCGCCCCATACACCTTCAATAATATTGCACTAACTTTTTATTGCGCATCAATATTGAGTTATTTGATATACACACAATATATTATGTCGAATAAAATTGACAAACCAGTCTCATCATTATTTTTGTGCGAGAAACATTTTTTTTATAGTATAGCGGACAACGGAGCAGGTAGATCTCCTATAGGGTAAAAGAACACCGCCGCCCATGGACGACAGCGCCACAGTCCGCGACTTCTGTGTTGCCGGCTTTTACGCCACTTAAGCGGCAATTTAAAAGGCCTCCGATATCCTCACTCACTCAGCGAATTATAGGCTCCGTTTCACGTACAACTACAGAAACCATTTCACGCTGAATATTCTGTAAGCACGTGATATTACTTCGGCCGAGCCTGCCCAGCTGGTGCGTCCGCATATGCATCAGCATGGCTGTCATTTTATGAAATGAAATACTTTATTTTTCAAATAGGATTTACAATCAATTCTTCTGGTTGTCTTATGGCGTCTTAGGGTTTTATAATTTGGCTTTTAATTATTTAACTGTCAGTTACAGGAAATTTAGAGCTCTATAATACAATAAAGTTCGAATCACTGAGAAAAATATCACAACATACCGCGAAGCCCTCGCCAGTACAGCGCTCATCACTAGAATCTCAGTGGCTGCCTCCGCAAGTCGGTTCAGTTCCCTGAAAATTTTTTTATATTAAATTGGTATACGTGGGTTTTTTTTGTTAACCCCAGATACCTATGGTTGTGAGGCGAAAGCTTGGAGATTCGTCATACAAGTTTGACTCTTAAAGGTTTTTCTATGTGTGAGAAATTTGTTCGTTGAGAATTTTTTGTGCGGACAACGGAGCAGATGGGTCTCCTATCTGGTAAGAGAACACCGCCGCCCGTGAATAACCGCGTCACATTCGACGCATTGGTTCTCTTACAGGATTTTTACGCCGCTTAAACGGCAGTTTTTAAACCTGCGATATCCTCACTCACTCAGCGCAACAGTCATTTGAAGATGTGTCATCAAGACTTGATTTTATGGAAATACTAGCAAACGAGTCGAAAGCTCACGTAGGAACAGCGGTCCTTCGCCCGTGGACAGATTTTAAACCACGGGTGCGTTGCCGGCCTTTAAGGCCTATACTTACATACGTGATATAATAAGATCTCCGAAGCTAATACTTACGTATGAGCAATAGTGACTTCAAGGCCATGTCTGGCCATAATGGTCTCACAGACGAATCGCATACGCTTCACACAGTACTCCAGACTTTCCGACGGTGGCTTCAGACTCGGATGGAGATGTTCCGACAGGTACAGGTCCAGTTTCGGCTCGTCCTTTTCCTGGAAAAGGACAACTATCTCAATAGAATCATATATTAACATCAAAGTCTAGGCAAACACACAAATTTCAATTTTACATTCATCATCATCTGCCTATCAAGTCCACTGCTGGACATAGGCCTCCCCCAAAGACGCCCACCTGTTACGATCTTGAGCGATCTGGATTCAACGGTTGCCCGCGACCTTCCACCGCGTGGCGGGACGTCCCACTGCGTTTTCCGGTACGCGGTCGCCACTCGAGAACCTTCCTTCTCCATCGGTTGTCGGTTCGTCGAGCGATGTGTGATAATTTTTTGAGAACCGCATAGCTAAGTGGGTTAATTAGGTCTACCAAGAAGCGAGAGGCATCGGGTTCGAATCCCAGATTCGTTTTCGTTCGATTCGTTCGATTTTTTGATATTAAACAATCATTTTTTTTTAAATATTTTAATTAGATTCAAAGTGAATTAGCTCACCTGCAGTCTATTAGCGAGCATCTTCTGGAACACAAAAGAAGGATTGAAGAACGGATTTCTTATCTTCTTTATCTCTTCGGCCATCGAATTGCTAGCGTAGTGAACACCATTCAGACCTAGAATATTTTTTTTAAATTAAAACAATGGAAAACGGGCAGGATGCTCTCCTAGGATAAGCGGTTGTCCGCCTATATACACTCCTAGCGCTTGCAGGGCCGCGGGTGCGTTACCGGGTTTTAAATACGCTCTTTTCTTGAAGGTTCCCAAGTATTGGTTTGGAAATATCTCTCCTGGCAGCTGATTCCACAGAGTGGTGAATTACTACCTATTTTTGAAGTGAAAATTCTTTTAGTAATACCATACTCAGAACCAGGGTGAAATGTCGAGTGTGTTGGCGGCCTTTAAGAAATGGCAATGGGCAGGCAACATCGCACGTAGAGCGGATGGCGGATGGCCGATGGGGCGGAAAAGTGTTAGAGTGCAGACCATGGCTCGGAAATCGCGGTGTGGGACGTGGACAAGGAGGACAGACGACCTTATAAAGGTCGCCTCCGACAGGTATATACTTTGTCCAGCAGTGGAAGTCCTACGGCTGGAATGATGATTATTATTATTAAGTTAAACCGTATTAGTAAGTTTAAGTGGATGGGCTGGCCACATCCCTCGACGAACCGACAACCGATGGGGAAGAAAGGTTCTCGAGTGGCGACCGCGTACCGGGA
>DWCF01005908.1:0-13333 GCA_018230265.1 Delias oraia
TATTATTCCTTACAATCCCTATCACTTCTGCAGCATAAGGTCATTTAGCAAATTAAAAATAAAATAAATTATTTATGAAATAATATGGGCCAAACTCGACTCAGACATTTCTCGACTCAGACGTTAATAGCAATTGAAAAAAAAACAGAATCAAGCCTGGATTTATAAGATATGATTGATATTTTTGCGAAAACTTAAGCTAGGAAAAAATTGTAAATATAATTGTTATTTAGTCTGTTGATGATATTTCACATTTTTTGATAAAACTTATTAATTACATAGCAGTAGGCCCCATTTTTTAATTGGCCCCAGAGCCCTTTGTCACCTAGCTACGCCACTGTGCGAATATGCTCTTGCTAGATGTAAATGATGCGATTTCATTTATTTTTGTATATTTCTTTTCTATTTACTTTCCGAGAGTAATAATATTTTTTCTTAATCTTTTTCCTTCGAACTATCGGAGTAGTGGTGGACACGCAAATATTTATTTTCACTTTTTTTAATTTCCAATAATACACCGTTTTGAAGATTTGAATAAACCACGCAATTAAAAGGAAGTTAGATATTAAATTGTCTTATAAATGTACAAAACATTTAAACACAGAATGCACGTTTTAGAGTAGAATTATGAGAAATTGCTGTTTAAACATATTTTCTATATTAACAGGCCAACAAGTCGGTCGAGTGGTGGGAATCAGAATAGCAATGGCGTCAGTCTGCCGGCCGGTATGGCGGATGATCAGTCCAAAGACTTTGATTTCGAAAAGACTGAAATGAAATATGACTCGACTGGAATGTTCCACTGGAGTCCTGCGAGAAATCTTGAAGATTGCATATTAGTAAGTGTTCTGCAAATTTTAACTTATATCTATACCTACTAGTAGACTCGGCAGACAAGTTAAAGTACTTTTTCATGCTGTATTCAGATTTTTATTATTGCAAAGTTTTATTAAAATCTGATCAGTATTTGGGTGAAAGAGTAACAAATCATCCATTGTTACAAAATTTTACGTATATTATGTTAGTAGAATTATTCGTCAAGTATATTTATTGTCCAAATTCTATATTACCATTTAATTACACGCGTAAAATCTTTATAGGATAGAAACCAAGCTGCCATGACAGTACTGAACGGCCATGTTGTGGTGTGTTTATTCGCCGATCCGGATTCTCCTCTGATCGGTCTTCGAAACCTGGTGATGCCGCTGCGTGCCTCAAATTTCCATTACCACGAGCTGAAACACGTCGTAATCGTTGGTAGCGTTGACTACATACGTCGGGAATGGAAAATGTTGCAGAATCTACCCAAGATATCTGTTTTGAACGTTAGTAAAGAATCAAATCACAGCTTTTTTATATTTATACATCATCATCATTTCAGCCGTAAGACGTCCACTGCTGGACATAGGCCTCTCTCTTGGACCTCCATGAGTACCTGTCGGAGGCGACCTTTATAAGGTCGTCTGTCCACCTTGTGTGGTCCCACGCACAAATAATAATAATTATTATGTTTATATATATATTCGCTTGGACACCCATAGCCCTTGCAGAGCCGCGGGTGCATTGCCGGTGGTTAAGGAAAAAGTTATAGATCAATCATTCTATTTAGTCTGTTAAAATAATAAACTAGAAGATGTATAAAGATCTGGCGTGTGTATTGGTGAAAAGGTATGATAAAAATAATGAACATGAAAACAATGGCTAATTTTCTTTTATGAAATTCTGACGATGTATTTGTGTGTCCAGGGTTCACCGCTAAGCCGAGCAGACTTGCGTGCAGTTAATGTGAACTTATGCGACATGTGCTGCATTCTGTCAGCGAAGGTGCCATCCAACGATGACCCGACGCTGGCAGATAAGGAAGCTATCTTGGCGTCGCTGAATATCAAGGTATTTATTTCCATTATTTTTCAAAAAAACCCGAGTATTAGTAGTTAAAAGAAAGTTTTATTTTATATTAAACTAGATGACGCGGCAAATGTTGAAATTTAGATATATCTTGTCGGGAACTTATTATATACGATATATATTTAAAAAAATCTTTGCAACCATTGTCGTTCAGGGACAATCATTCAATCTATGTAATCTAATGAGTAAAATAATAAGATTCCTTTGTCTATCCAGGCGATGACCTTTGATGATACGATAGGCGTGCTTAGTGCTGGCGTGAACGGGTCAAGCGCTGCACCGGCGCAGCCTGGCGCTTCGCCAGCGCCTGTCCTTTTACAGCGTCGTGGATCTGTGTTTGGTGCTAATGTACCTATGATTACTGGTTGGTATTATGCTTATTATTGATAAAAATGTGTAAAGACTTTGATACTTTATGAAATATTCAATCCACATATTGGTCACTTAGGCGCCGCATAGATATCCTTAGGGGCAGTTGGTTGTGTTACTAATATTATAATTTTCTCTTTGAATATTTTAGATATAATATAGGTGAAAATGCAGCTCATATTGGACACCATAATTGTTTTTTGGCATAGCAGACGTCGGAGACGTCGGGTCATTATGGAATGGAATCACCACCATCCATGGATAATCGCGGCACAATACATGCTTTCACTTCTGTTGTCGTTTTTAACATCGCTTAAGCGGCATAATCTCAAGAGCCTTCAACTCAGCTACTTTTCACTTTTCAGAAACGTACAAGTTCTGTTTCTCGCTATTTTTTGTGTTTTACGACACCAATTTCAATATATTTTCTTGTATTAAAATTGTTATATTTACATATCAAATTACATTCAAAAACTTATACCTATAGACTTTATAAGTAATTTAAAATTGCGAGTATACTATTAATGCACACGCTGGCGTAACAATATTTAATAATGTAATAAACTTCATCTATAGAACTGGTCAACGACAGCAACGTACAATTTCTGGATCAAGATGACGACGATGATCCGGATACAGAGCTTTACCTCACTCAGCCTTTTGCCTGCGGGACAGCCTTCGCTGTCAGTGTACTAGACTCACTTATGTCAACTGTAAGTACTAGTTAGTTCTAGTTATCGTTCGCAAAAATATAGGTACCCACTTGTGCACAGACGTGGGTTGTGGCTGCGAAAAGTTGAGAATTATCTCAGGTATTGGAGAATTATTTGAGAAGATCCAGGGATTTAAAACCAGGGTTTTAAACTATGTTAAGGGAAGAAATATTTTTATATGGTCTCGCTGTTGACCAGAGCGGTCTTAACAATTTAAAACGTACAGTAAATGAGCTCTGGGGTTCGCCAAGAAGTTAGTAATTTAATAACTAGTGCAAAGGCAAGGGATCATCACGGGACAGTGGATTGCCTAAGAGGCCGCAAAGTGCGACGTGAGACCGAAATAAACAGGGTTCTCGCCTTCACCGCCGCTGACACCAGTTTTTAGTTCGAATCCTATAATTAATCCTACTGATAGTTTGGATTTTTCCTCGAGGGTGGCTAATAGCTTCGTGTTAGCTATTGTAATTAAATTATATACTTCGAGGTTTTTATGTGCATGGTAAGAGATAATTGTGCTATTACACACCAATGGTTTGGAATGGATGGAATGAATATGAAATAATCTTCTATCTATTTCAGACATACTTCAATCAGAACGCCCTAACGTTAATTAGATCACTGATAACTGGTGGTGCTACGCCAGAGCTAGAGTTGATTCTTGCAGAAGGTGCTGGCCTAAGAGGCGGATATTCCACTCCGGAGAGTTTATCTAACAGGTATTTTTAAGGAATTAGATAATTTACATAAATATATACTTTATCTTTAACTAGTTGATTCAGCTAACATTTTTCCATATAAACTACGAACTCTAATCGTTAAGGCAGCGTTCGTAAGAAACATTACCGTTTTTTCTTGTAATGTAACTTTGTAAATTGCACTATTACGAAAACGACTTTTTTGTTAATATACCCCATGTTACTCATAAATAACATAGCTTTCTATTGGTGAAAGACTGTTAAAGATCGATTCAATAGACCCAGAGATTACCCTCTACAATGCAAGCTCACAAACTTAACCTGTTATAATATTAGTTTAGAAGATATTGGTTTTTAAGCAATAATTCCGATAACTTTAAGATAGACATTACAAAAACTTTTAAAGGTACTTGTAATACAATCAAACTTTACTTATAATATTCCAAATCGTAATCCAGAGACCGCTGTCGCGTCGGCCAAATATCGTTATACAATGGTCCACTGGCGGAGTTTGGCGAAGCTGGCAAGTATGGCGACCTATTCGTGGCGGCGCTCCAAAAGTATGGAATGCTCTGCATCGGTCTCTATCGGTTTAGAGACACGTCATCGTCATGTGACGCGTCCAGCAAGCGATATGTCATCACCAATCCTCCTGATGACTTCTGCTTGCTGCCTACTGATCAGGTGATGATTAATATTCACACAGTGGAAAAATTAACATATTCAGTCTTACTTAAGAAATCGTTGTTGTGCTGTTTGTAAAAATGGCTGACTATGAATTTGATGAAGCCGATGACGATTTCCAGAAAAATTATGAAGAACAAGACAACCGCGCCACAGTCGCGCATTGGTTGTGTTGCCTGCTTTTTACGCCACTTAAGCGGCATTATTAAGGGCATCCGATATCCTCAATCACTCAGCGAAACACATTAGAGGCACCGTATTCTGTGAGCCCGTGCTACTACGGACGAGCCGGCCAAATTAGTGCGTCTGCAAATGCTTCAGGATAGCTCTCCCACTTCTGATTGCCTACCAATCTTGCCAGATATGTAGGTGTCATTTTGGGACATTTGAGGCAGATGTTGTTTTGTATTTTCAGGTGTTCGTCCTAATGCAATTCGACCCAGGCGTAGAATACCACTCATCACACCTGGCGGCGGCTCCGCCCGGCAAGGACGACGCCTCCTGACTATTGCTGTGCAGCGCCCTCACTGACGGGCCCTACTCCTACATCTAGACGCGGTACATCCAAACCTTCACCCCCTTTTTACCAAGCCCATTTAGACAACTTGGTGCTAGGGGATGATTGACTTCATACAAACGACTCTCAATTCCTTTCCCTATGTTCAAACACACATTTTTCAATATATCGTATTCTGATTTTGTCAGATACAGTGCAAACAGCAGAACTCTATTAAAATTGAAAATCGTGCTTATAGATATCACGTTTTTCACTTTAAATATAAGTTCTGTTAACAACGTTCCATGATAAAATCTTTATAAAGTATACAGAAAATGATTCAAAGGTAAAAATGTTGAACGAAGTCGCTATATCTATTCAACATCTTAACATCTCTATTATGCTCACAATGTAAGCGAGATTCTCATCACATCCAAGTTAGGTGAAAATATTAAGTACTACTTAGTTTTCACCTAAATTGACTGTAGGCTTTACCGCTATGTTAAGAGTGAGATGACAATATATAACTGCGATTTATTGTCGTATCTAAATATTGCTATCCTGCAATTACGCACTGAGCAAGATGTCAATATTTTAGAATCATTCAAAAACATCAAAGTATTGTTGTTCCGCTCCCAACAGTGTGTGAGCAATATTGGTGAGTGAGATAGCTAGAGTTTGAAATGCGAGTCATTTGTAAGGAGTTTATAATTGGGACATGTACTGTAACTAGAGTGTACCGGCCGGTAGGACCGTCGCACAACACTCCGACAATCCAACCCAAATCCCAAAATCCTTTTATCCATACAAATGTTAGTTATTTATAACATTCGGACCATATGACTGCTGTTTACAACTGTCAATGCCAAACTTTTTTCTTTTCCGGCTAACCACTGTTCTTCTTTGATCTTAGCTCAATTGTAATGTGAAAACATTGAGTAGATGCAAATAGCAGACTCCGGTCGCTTGTGACATTTTCAAATTGAAACTGACGTTTCTATTGAATCTGCTGCGTGAAATAATTATTAATGAATAACATTTGTATATCTATATTTTATATTATTCACGAACCCAATGCAGTGATGCACTTGTTACGGCACCTCCCATCCCGCTTTGTCCGATTTTCACACTGCAACGGATGCAGGTATAGACAGGATTCAAACGACACAAGCTTTCGATGTTGGATACGTTAGGATTCGACCACTTTGAATTCTGTATAAATCTGATAAAAGTTAACCTTTTAAACTTTTAATTGCAAGACTAACCCGATAATATAAGGTACTGCATAATATATTTTTAGTACGTCCATTCCTTATTCTATAGAATAACGTGCTACTTATGTAAGTTTGAATTTAATTAAGTATTGACACTCATCGACTGAAATCTCATGTCCTGTGATTAATATTAGTCACTTGAAGCTTTGAATTTAGACAATAAGGCTTTCTATGCACTCTGGTAGTTCGCAAATTGTTTATTACTCATTTCATTGTTATAGGTTAGGTTGTTATTGTATCCCCTCTCCTTTTGCACATGTACTTTTCGTTCATCCATAGAGTTCACCTTTAATAAATACTTTCTTATTTTCTTTTATTTTATTTTTATTTTTCCTTGGGCGGGGATTGTCAAAGTGGACGTGACATGGCGCTGCACATTGAGTTATGAACTTGACATTGCTATGGCTCACAACTTGCGTGTGTGAATGAATGCAAGTGTTATTTTGATGCTAAGGGTGTGATATTATTTTCGAAACGTTGTTGATCGGGCTTCAGAAGCCTGCGGTGTTTAATGTTAATTCCGGGTGCTTTGACGATTGTGGACTTCTTTTCGTAGAATAGAACTTGTTCGATAAGTAGATATACTAACTAACTGTTCTCTTTCAACTAACACATCCTGGATATTGATAGTTGTGAAATAGGATTAACCGATCCATTGTGTAACAGTTACTTAGTATCAAACATTTTAATATTAGATTGTGAACCATTTTTCCATTATTCGTAATCCATCTTGGCCATTCGTCTACAGGTGATTGACAAATTGCATTTGTGCGCTTGTAATAATAGGAATTAGGTGATTATTTGTCAAAGATCCTGTAAAACGCGTCTTTTAGATATCACACGGTACATTGTTTAATTTTAATTGAAACTATGAGCTCATATATAGCTTTCGCCATATTAGAATACTTAGGACATTTTAAAACCGGCCCTAAATAGAAAATTTATAGTTTTATTCAAGTGTGTGTATGAACCAAAGTCCAGAAGTTATTGTATTTGTTTAAAGGAATTGAATTATACTGCCATATTTTTGTAATAGGTACCGCGACACTTGGTCCATACAATGTCAAAATACCCTAGGGAAATAAAGTACAAAGTCTCTGAGGCTCACGCGTACTTTGCAAACACGAGACGTGTTATAAACATCGCCACAGAAGCGACGAAAATCTTGAAAAAGGTTATTTACTCGTTGAAAACGGATTTATATTTAAGAATCATTCGCGTATAGAGCTTATAAGAGAATTTATTTCAGTCGATTGAAATCACTTGCATCAAAATCACGCGTTTATGAATAATTAATATTAGTAATAAGAAATGGTATTTGTATAAAATTGAGATGGTTGTGCACGATAGATATTTACTTATTAATTTAACTTTGTCCTCGGAGTTTATTTTATGTAATGCAATTCGACCAAACGGAAGGCATGCTCTACGGTTTTGGACGTGACGCCGGCGGTGCGAGAGAACGATGTCGTTTTGTTTAGTTTGATTGGGATAGTAGCCACGCATGCCATGCCAGGAAGCCCATAGCCGCCAAACTAGGTTTAGGTACGTACGTAACGGCCAATCATCAATCGATATTGTAACTTATGTAGTATGTTGTACATAGTCGTAGGTAATTTTGTATATGACATAAGAATTTTTTTCCACATTTCCTTCGCATTAAAATAGATAGTTACGGCTGCTTTAAAGTTAACATTTGGAAATGCCGTCGTGTGTAGTTTGTTGTGAACTAGTCATAGATTGTATGCTAGTATGAATAGAGTTCGGACGTCTCAATGTAAAAATGTAAAATACACGCTAAATAGATATTTTGGATTAATTACGTGTTATTAAATAAGATTATTGATTAATTATAAAATAACGATTTTCCTTTAATATTTTTATACAGCATTACAGATATATATCGCAATTAAAAGTTTATAGAGGTGGTTCGGTGTGCAATTTAAAAATAGTGTCTAAATTTGTATAATCGCCTTAACGAGAGAGAGAATATAGCCCAATGTTCTGCGTGTGTTTGCTTGAGAGTGTCGTACGTAATTTTTAACGATGTGCATGCGACTCGCGACGTGTGGATTCGTTATGCTAGCTCTAATTACTACTATGAACTATTTAAAACTTATTATAGAGTCCATTTCAAGCGCCCCTCCGCGTAGTCATACTCGAACCTTCGTCAGAGTCAATTGGTTGATCGCTATATCTCATTCACGCGTGTAATGTCACGTGTTCTGCAGGAGCATTATTATTGCAACCAAGCTCCTTTGGCTTTCAATAATTCTGTGCCAATCTTCTGACATTGTCTCCATCTCATTCTTTCACCGCTAACTTTTAACGTGCTCGCGCACAGAAACCCACGATGCAAGCAATATTGTGGACACAGTTCGGTTCAGTTTCGAGATTGGTACATTAGTTCCTGAGTAGTGTAACTGCTAATCAACGACATAAAAGCAAGTGAAAGTCACATTCGGAATCACGTAATGCCTATATGTAAGGTAGTTCCATGTTCAGTGTGCATTGAAATCCTAGAATTAACAACATTGTTGACTATTGCTAATAGCTTGAGGTTGTTAACGTTTTTA
This sequence comes from Delias oraia, assembly GCA_018230265.1. Lineage (NCBI taxonomy): Eukaryota > Metazoa > Arthropoda > Insecta > Lepidoptera > Pieridae > Delias > Delias oraia. Next base: position 8,719 of record DWCF01005908.1, read on the forward strand.
GAACAGATTAAATTTTTTATGTACTTATAATAATAAATACGTATAAACCTAAAAATCTTAATCGCTCTACGAATATTCGCTAGACAATTTTTTGTAAGCTGATGCCATCTATTGTAATGTTACACGCATAGTCTTTTCTTAATTAACGTAGTATCAATATATAATGATGGCTGTGAGGTAAATAAAATTATAACATTTTATTAATTAAATATATAAATTTAAATAGTAACTAATGTCATAATATTGCTCTAGCTATGACTGTAAGACCCTGCCCTCTGTTATGGTTTGGCACTTGTGTGACTAATGGGTTTCTTCAAATAGTACTTATCTGTATTAAGTCGATTTTACGGGATACGAGTTACTTACGACTATAAAGCTACCCCGTGGCAGCTGTTACCTCGCCCGGTTTCATTCTTGAACGAATAGTATAAATTCAAACCATAAAGTTTTTAATGGTATTAATTTATTGGTAAATGCCAGTGCCAAAACACAACCTTCATATGACCATTCCACAGCGGTAACATTAACATTTCGTATTACCATTTTTTTATTGTTCTATAATTTGGAGGATTAAAATTATTACAGAATTGTTTTAATATATGCTTACACAGTCTAAAGAAATTTAAACGTCATGTACCTACTTGTATCGAAAACAGCATAAAATTGGAGTAACTAATCTATTGAATTTTTCAAACTTAGCTTTTTATTAAAAAACACTATTTTAAACCTTAAAATATGAAAACGAAAGCACTTTCAACTTGAGAAACTGTAAATGTATGAAGCTCTTAAATTACCAAACAATATTCGTCACCATTGCTCAAAATAATATTTAACAAATTGCTATAATGCACTGATACGCTAAAATATTAACAGGCAGCATGAGCAAAAATTGCGTAGCCCATTGAGGATATATTCTTATGATTTTAAATTTCTAAAACTTCATTTTAAATAAGACAGAGTTCTCGTAATTTATCTTTGATATGATTGCTGCCATTGTGAAAAATAAAAAGTTATAGTCATTAGAGTCTGGTCGGTACCTTTTCTCGGTGAACTCGCGAGCTCGTCCCTCGCCCATATTAACCTGTAGAGGCATAGCCAACAGTTGCTTAGCCATTTCTAAAAAAGTACCTTTTCTAGCATGCCATGTGTCAAACTACTGAATATTTTTCAGTAATCAAACTATGTAATCCGTATAATAAAAATGCGATCAATGCTGAGTTACGTGAATTTCTCAAATTATTAAGTTGTAATTATTGTCTCATCGCTAACCCTACACATACATAATCACACAAATGAGGTTATATATTACGAAAATGCAGACGCAAACTGCGCCAATCACGAGGCCGGCATTAATATCAGACTGTGAAGTATCACCACAAGAAGTTATTTAATATTGTTGATGTTGATTGTTAATAAATTGCAAATAATGTAAATATCAAATAAATTCTGTATTTGTATTTGATCTCTTGTTTGATTTATCCAGTGGATATGTTCCTAAATATATATTATTAATAAGGCGGCAACTTGCCAGCGGCCCAGTGGGAGCTGAGCTTCTACATGTCGTTACATGTAGAAGCTCAGAAAAATAAAGTAAGAAAAAAAATACTATATTTTTCAATTAGGATTTACAATCACTTGATCGTCATTGACTGACTCTACTACCGGTTCCAAGCCTGCCCAGACCTGAGAAGAACCGGCGAAACAAACTCAGCGGATCTGATTATGGGCATGGGGATTATTGGTGCGGCCTGCGGTAATGTAAATTGCATTAATAGTCAACGGATATAGACGAGAAAGGTATGCAATTTAAAATAAAGAAACAGCGATTTAACAAATGCGCGATGTATTTAATTGTTTTAATTGCTTGAGCCAAACTGAGCCTGCTTTTTTTTCTTTTTTGGAAGGGCTATTTGCTGCCGGCTTCGACCATCACAGCTTCAAGCGGTCTTTTGGGGCTCGCCGTGAATTTTATTTCTAACCGCGTCCATGATGCATGCAGACATTAGTAAAAACATTGCCATACCATCACCTTATTCCATTGAATTCCAAAGAAATTCGCCATGTTAATATCTAAAACATTACACGCAGCAAACATTTAATTTGAAACTTCCATTGCTTAAAATTCGTACCATGACATTTTTGTCTTTAAAAATTCCATTTTAGATTATAGGCAGCCCGCGGTTTTACTGTTTTCTCTGCTCAAAGTTTATCACTTTTTTAGAAGTGTGAGCCTGGGCCTATAAGTTAAAACCTATTAGATATAACTTGATAAACTATTATAATTCCTTGTAATATAAATAAACAAATCATTTATTACAATATGTTCACAAACGTTGCATAATATTCATATGCGTTGTGAATATAATATTATGTTATTCTCTGAGTAATAAAGATAAACAGATTAACGATTTAAAAATTTACCCAATAAAGAAACGACGAAACAAACTCAGCGGAACTGTCTATGTCATTAATTTTAATTTTTAATAATTTCCTGAAAATGCCTAAAGCGATTGCCTTATTACCCAGGCTAGGTGAATCTCTTGCTCGTTTGCTTCTCGATTTTCATAAACTATATATTATAAAATAATACTTATTAATAATTGAAAAAACAGCTTTAATATTTTGTTAGTTGATAAAGTACTGTGTATTTATGACACGACTTTCGAAGATAAAATTAATTTAATAGCAGAACCGTGTATCATAAAAAAACGATTCCAAGTGGTTATGACCATTATTAGCAGACCATGTTAAACATTGTTTTGCCTTACAATTACAGCAGCCCATACGACTACCAAGTTTATAATAAAGAGATTTTACAGAGACGGTATTTTAATTTTTAAAATAAAATAACAATATATTGTTATCATAGCAGTTAAATGCTGGAATGAAATTTTTTGTAGAATTTCAAAATCGCAGTACATTTTTTACTACTGTAAAAGTATTCACAATGTATTGTTTTTACACCTTGGGCTGTATTATTAACGTTTTAGTGAAAAACACCTTAAAACTCTAAAAAAATATATAAATATAGTACGTACTATAAGTTGTCCTATAAGTTTATATTGGCACTATTTTATTTATATCCACACAATTGTTATTGAAAAGTCAATGATGCCAACATAAAGTCAGAGGACAACTTATAGTCAACGGACATAGTTATAGAAGCCTGTATTTACCGGACATAGTTTCCCAACGGCGAAAGAATTTTGCAAGTCCGTAAATTAGTTTCGGAGCCTACTCAATTCCAAGACAAAGAATAAATTTATAAAGATAATATTATTTTCCAGATTATAATCTATCCAGCCGTTTAATTAATTTTAACTTAGAAATGCAATTATAAACTTGATGGAATTTTAATAATTATATAAACATTATTAAAATTACACATAATGTGCACAGGTAATTATAGTAAGTAATTAAAACTTTTTTATAAATAGAAATGTAAATAAACTTGTCTCAACGCATTTCTATAATTTATTATCATCTTATTTACAAAATTATTACACTAATTTCAAAATAAATATAATTAAACTGATTCTTTGATATAGTTGCCTTGTTAGAATATGATTAGCCGTTGGTTCATTTTAAAAATTGTTAACAAAATACTTCAATTATGTGTAGGTTGAAGGTGTTTGGGCTGGAGAATGAAATCTACTGTTTAATTTTTTATTTATTAATTGTTCTTCACTTTATCATTTTGCTTTAGCAGTGAAACTTTATGAAAATGGTCCATTATATTTAAGTCTATCAAGGTGTAGTTTATTGCTGATTTTCTTATATTTATTCTGTTTTTTCCCAGATCCAACACCTATCTTTTTCTTTTCATCATCTTTCAATAAAGGTGGTAATGAGACTTTTCTCTTACTCTGGTTTGCTTGTGATCCATGTCTAAATGCGCCAGATAGTAATTCTGGGGAATACAAAGGTTGTAAATTTGATTCTCTAAATCGTGCAGTAAAAATTCTTGTATTCACTCTACTGTCTAACGAATTTATATTATTCAAATTCTTTGTGTAATCTAAAGATATATATGATTTTGCACTATTTCTTCCAATATTTACAGATGTATCTGGTCTATATGTTTTCATCCATTTTGAAGATGCTATGTCGGATCTGAGTATAGATTGAGTTTGTTTCTTCTTATAAGTTGGACTTCTGATCTGTATTGGTTTAATTTGCAGAAGGGAGCTAAATGTATGAGACAGATCAATTTCAGGTGTGCATTGAAAAGAATTCTTTTCTCTAGACAGTCTAGTTTCAGGAATATTGCTGCTTGATGTCCTGGGCGAATTTGTTGGAGTGACATCAGTGCTGCTTTGTGAGTGTCTCTCCTCACTCTCACTAAATTGTTCATAGTCACTATAGTACATTGCAATAACTTCTTCATTTTCAATCTGTTTATAATGTATCCTTTTCTCTGGAATAGGGACAGCCTTCCCAAGTACTCTGGTAAACAAAAATGACAACTTTTAGATATATTTATTCAAATTAATTTGTAAATTTTAAAGCTTAAACCTAACTTATCTTTTATTTGTTATAAAACTACCTGAGTTGTGGATGCAACTCTTGCCATTGCCTACATTCCTCAATAATTTCAGGTCTTGTCGACTTTTCA
>DWCF01005909.1:0-13329 GCA_018230265.1 Delias oraia
TGGAAATATTTTACCGTTTTTATTGTATTTTAAGAATGTGGATGTTTTATTAAGATTAATTCAGACTGGAAGTCGGGAGTAATACCACGGGTTCACAGAATACCAGCGCGAAGGTGAGTGAGGTTGTCAGAGACCTATTAAGTTATACCGCTCAACCGGCGAATAAAACCAGGCACGTAAATCGGATTGCGGTTTTCCATAGCCGACCCCGCCTGGCCCGTTCACCGATCTTAAAAAAATATATTGGTAGTCTTTATCACTTCTTTTCATAATTCAGGTGTTTAAAAATCGATTAAAGTCCTATGAACTAGATTTGATTCGGAAGATTTGAATAATAATATATAAGATAAATATTAATGGAAGAATTGTATAATGAACGCCAATTTTTTGAACGTTTACTCAGAAGAATACCTTAAATATATTTTGTGACTTATATTTTATTTTTGAAACAAGACGGAATATCCAAGGATACGATGTAATTTTCTATAATTTTCAAATAAGATACAAGTTTACTTTTTATATAATATATACATAAATGTAAAGAAAAAGTATATCTTTCTTTAGTTTTGATTATCAAGCGCGGAGTGACAATGGCATTGGCTATATCAATGTCACTGGTACAAGGGAAAGACATCTTCAAAGTGTTATTAGTTATTGCGATTTGGAAATGGACACTATAATTAAAAAATTTAAATTTCGTTTCTTTATATGTGAATAAAGATCTTTTTTAATTATCTTAACCACCAATAAATGCTTTGTTCACAGAGAGTCTCAACTGTGTTAACTGATTGTTTTTTTATGCTTGACAACGGAACAGGTGGGTCTCCTTTATGGTAAGAGAACACCGCAGTCCAAGAATAGCCGCGCCACAGTCCGCACATTAGTTGTGTTGCCGGATTTTTACGCCGCTTAAGCGTCACTTTTAAGGGCCTCCGATATCCTCACTCACTGCGAAACAATACTAGTACCGTTTAACGCTGAGTATTCTGTGAGCCCGTCACAAAGTTATTCTTAACTTAAAATTGATAAATAACCACTGTATTTCCACAACATTATAAAATAAAACAGTTCGTCGATTATTTATCCAACGAAGACGGCAAAAAGTTAATCAATCGTCAGAGCGGCCGAGCGATCAAACAGCAAACACACCCCACTGTTTATACTTAGCGTATGAAAAGGCAACACCAAACGCCCCAGAATAATATTAGCTACCCTCTATAATCCGGCCAATTCCAACAGAAAATATAATATATCAAAGTCGCCTTTATCACAGTCAATACAAGGCACACTATAGTATCTCAGAGAGATTAAGTTACGACATTAAGTTGATTTTTTAACAACCAGTAACATGTGTTAACATTTGCTGATAATCTTGGATTAACACATCATAATAAAGAGATGAATACGCAGTTTATTTTGCCCGTATGTCGCCAATTGGACAGTATTTAGCGGACAGGTTTTGTGGCGCTCGCTTGAAATCATCGCTCTATTGTTAAAACATCATCAGAGAAATTAATTTATGAAACGCTGTATATATTACGGAATAAATAAAAACGAAAAGCTATTATGAATTGGTCGCTAATTTTTAAATAAATATTAATTATTAAGTATATTCAAGAATAGTTAAAAATGCGTAAATTTGATTAACCGTTAAAAAGTATTTTATTTATAATTTTTTACTATAAACCTAATAAACAAAATCTAAGCCTCTTTCGTTTCATTTCGTTTCGTTTATTTCGTTTTCATTCTTTCTTCTCTATATTGTATTACATTTTAGGAACTAGCAGCTGCCATTTTTCACGGTGCGCCATCTCCCGGGTCCAATTATGAACCCTAAACTCTACCCACTAAACTAATCGACTTAACAGTGTTTTCACTGACATGTAACTACAGTGACTGATCGAGATCTAAAATTTACCCAAATTTTAGATAATCAAGTGTCACAGGTATTTTTATTTCAATTTTATCAAAATAGATAAAAATTATGAATTAATGTAGAAAAACTGGACGGAGCCTCGTAGCTTAATGGTTTTAAAAGTGTACCATGAAGTGAGAGATATCGGGATCGAATCTCGGTCCGGACAGTTATAATTTAATTTATAATTTATTCGGTGTCTGTAAGGGCTTGACAGTGGCCGGGCGAGTATCTTAATACTGTCGCACGCGTGCGATAGCAATGCCATTATATGCTGACGCACTAATTGAGCGGCTCGTCCGAAGTAATACACGAGCTCACAGAATACTCAGCGTGAAACGGTATTTGTACAGTGTTTCGCAGAATGAGTGAGGATATCGCAGATCGCGGACTGCAGCGCGGTTATTCATGGGCAGCGGTGTTCACTTACCATATAGGTGATTCACCTTATCCATTGTCCACAATAGAATAAAAAGATGTTTTTCTTCAATTATAAGTCTTTGAATAAACTCTACTTATTTTGTAAATAAATATTTGTATTATAATATAATTTACAAATCAATTACACACTAAACTAAGCTGTCATTGACATGTAAAATAATCACGTATTGTTTAATCTTCACTCGAAATTACCATCGTTTTAGGTAGTTGGTTTAAAAGTAGTATTAATATATAATTAGGATATCTGAGTTAGCTGTATATCTAATTTGAAACAAATCTGTTCAGTTGTTAGAACTGGACTTGTTTTACATATAAAGATTTGTATTATAAGCTTATGCATATATTTCATATGTGAATAAGTGTTTACGAGTTAGCTAAGGTTATGCCCTTCTAAAGAGCGAATAAATTATTAATTTTCATTCGTACCGGGATCGAATCCACTACATCTCGCTTCGTAGTTTATAAAACCACTTAGCTACGAGACTTATTTGTCGTAATCTAATAGTTTCTAATACAATATCTTTTTAATTAATGGTTTTTGCTTTAGCACCATCTACAAAAAATTACCAACCATGACAAAGCATTTCTTCGTCGCGGAGTCAATGAATTTTTAATGTTATCATGTTGCTTATAAAAACTGCTACTGTATGAAGCAACGACAGATGTGACCCTTGTGATTTTCGCACCATTACTCCGAACTGTATTGGACTCGGCCCTTTGTAAACATTTTTATTTATATAACTCAAATGCACTATCACTTTATCGTAAGTATTTTTTTACACTTGAACTATAATATAATTAAATCATAATATTATAAATAATTTCTGAGATTGACAAATGAGATTTTTTTAAATTACGGATTAATTTCAGTTTATATATATATCTATTTATTGAAGGAATCAACAATCTTTGCGTTGTATTTAATTATATATTTATTTATGTATTTAATAATATGTATCTTAATTGTTAATTTTCATTGTTTTTTTATCATTATTAATTAAACTATACAATAAATTATGTAAGGCAGTACTTCTAGTAAGAGCGTCATTAATCTTTAAAATCGTTAATAATACTTAATATTCAATAGTTATTTAATTTTTTTTATTTTTATTATTTATATTTCTGTATTGTATATTATGTATTATAGCAGTTTTAATAAAGTATTTATACTTTATTTTTTACTATAAAAATGTAACAAGTCAATTAAGGCATATTATGCCGCGCATTTCACTCATTGAAATCAGCTACCTATACGATGGAGATATTGAAAAAAGAGCGTATCTATCTCGAAAGGCCAGTAATGCACCCGCAGCTCTCCTGGGTTTAGGGGTCTCCATGGACGGAGTAACACTCATTCTAGGTGAGTCTACCATAAAGCAAGAGGTATCGGGTTCAATTCCCGGTCCGGACAATTGTAAATTATAATTTATTCGGTCTCTGGAACGGCTTGACATTGACCCGGCGAGTGTCTTAATACTGTCGCAAATGTGGGAGAGTCATGTTGAAGCACAGGCTGACGCTGCGCGAATAATTGGGCAAGCTCGTCCGAAGTGATACCAAGGGTTCACAAAATACTCATCGTGGAATAGTAAGTGTACTTGAAACGGTGCTTCTGCTGTGTTTCGCTGAGTGAGGATATCAGAGGCCCTTAAAAATGCCGCTTAAGTGGGGTACAAAATCCGGCAACACAACCAATGCGTGTTCTGTGGCGCGGTTGTCCATGGCCGGCGGCGTTGTCTTCACATACAGAAGACCTGACTGCTCCATTGTCCGCTATACCATAAAAAAAGCCTCCTGATCGATGCTTATGATTTAAATAAATTTTTGATTTTATAACACATGGTTTAATAACATTGAACTCGTTACCAGTATCATTCAATAGTTTTTGATAGATAATACAATGAAATCTTAAATTTTGCATTAAATACAGAACAACTTAAAAAAGGGTAGTTGAACATAATCAATCTCACCCGATCGTTATCCAATGACAACACAAATGTCGAACATTGGCAATTGAAAATAATTCGAACCACTGTGACAGATCACCGTGACGTAGCTCTCACTTCCGCGAGACAATGCACGCGGATACAATCAGATAATTTAACGGCACGTGACACGGCAAATAGCTGATACAGATCGGCAGATGTGAACTACCGAAGTTGACCCCCAGCGATTGCAATGATTAAATTAGCCATTTTGTTTCAGTCCTAATTCAAAAACGAATGTTCCATTATAACACTGCTATAACACAACGTAAGTCTATATATTATAATATAAGTGGTAAACATTACCCTCTTTTTTGTTTACGGATATAAAGTTATTATAGCTTAATAGGTATGGCTACGATAAGTATTGAAAGCGTAAACAAAACGTTAACGTTAGCGTTAACCTTCACTTAATATGAATTAATTTTGATGATATTTTAATAAATTTTTAAATGTACACCGTTAAGGTGTATTTTCGATATTTTCTAAGGATTCTGTTATATTTAGATCATTAATCGAGTCTCCTTAGGTAAGAGGTGATTCGCGCTTTTATTGTGTTGCCGGCTTTCTTTTACGCCTCTTTAACGATATAATTTACAAGTATTATTACTCACTGGTATTCCGTGAGCTCGTAGTATCACGTCAGACAAGCCGGTCCAATTAGTGCTTCATGTGCTTCAGTATAGCCCTCCCACGGGTTAGACAGTGTAAAGGAACTCGCTCGGCCTCAGTACTTCAAAGATCCCATAACTTGTTTGCCGCGTTATTATTTTTAAATAAAATATTAATAGAGGCGTGCAATTGGATTAAAACGGAATATTTATCTCGCCAAATAACTCAGGACGATTTAAAATAGGAAACAGATGGGTTGCTCGTATTTTGATAGACTCTCTAGTATATTAAACGGAGTGAGAGTTTAATGATTCGAGAGTTGAGTGATAAATGGTATAGTGGGGAAGAAAAATGATATAAGGTATTGTTAATGCGTATACAATACCGGCACTTGTCTCCCCATACCCGTTAAATGCGTTGCTTTAAATAAGGGGTCTCATTGACCCTGTGTGACGAAATCAGTTGTCATTTGTTCAAAAAACACCATTTATATTTATAAAAAAATATCGATACAGTTACGTATCATACAGACTTAACAAAATAGATTTATTTTTTATGAATTTGTAAAGCGGATAATAATTTATAAAAATGAAAGTAGTATAATTAGTATTTCCAAACCAATATGATTTGGCAATGCACCAATTCATACCACCGTCTGAATTTATACCATGGGCTGACATAATACTCAGCATGAAATGGTTATTTTACTTGGTACTCTTCTACTGTGTTTCGCTGAGTGAGTGAAGATATCGGAAGCCCTTAAAATGCTAACCAACAAGGCCAGCAACACAAACAATGCGCTGACTGTGGTGCGGTTGTCTATGGGCGGCGATATTCTCGTACCACATAGAAGAACCACCTGCTCCGTTTTCCGCTATACTATCAAAAACTGTCGCTTATTTTAATGAAACCTTGCTAATCTATTATTGAAGCATTATGTATAATAATACTGACCCTTCCAAATTCACAAAAACAATTCCTTTATCATATCGATATATTAATATCGTAGAATAGTTTCTGACATCTCGCCTATGTTCCCCTAATATTTACGAAGTTTAGGCATTATACTTTCAGATATGGATTTAGTTTGTAATATTTATGCATAGTACAGATCTTCTCTTTAGGAAGGCTTAGAAATAAAGATATACATGAAATATTTAATATTTGCTTTAATATTGGGTATTTATTGAGAATTTTAAATACATTTTATAATAAAACTGCCTAAAAACCTTAACCACCGCATATGTTTTTAACCTTGATTTAAAAACATATGCGGTGGGAATGTCTGTGAACGACTGACGTAAGCCGACCTGTTACCACCAGGGGATGGACGTATCCCATTGTAAATTGAAAAATAAAAAAAAACTAAAACACATAGACAAATTGTGAACTATTTTTCCAGATTGGCTTCAAATAGGAACGAAAAAGCGAGCTGTCTAGAAAGCAAACAATAACTTCGTTTGAACGGCGAAACTGAAACATAAATATCACAATTCCCTTGACATTTCGAAAGTAATTCCACGCCGTATAACAATTTTCTCACATTCAAATTGTAGTTTTATTTCATAAGGGATGCACTTGATCCTATAACATCCCCAAGGACGGCGCAAATCGCTGGCTAAATGAAAAATAATTGTGGGAATAGATACATGTCACATGGATAAAAATAATGTTGCCATAATAATAATTTAGGACTTTTTAGAAGGGCAACAAAGGACGCTGCTTTTCTATGACTTCTGAGTGTTAATTTAAGTGGTTATTCTGGTATTAATAAATATAATGAATCAATAGTTGTTTTAGAATTTCAAATCAATAGATTGTCCATAAAATTTAAGCATTTTGATTTAGCTTTATAATATAAATAATCTTTAACAACAATCCTATATGTTTCATTGAAGAAATTTGTAGATATGTTAACAAATTATTTTTATTTTTTACATATCAGGATTATACTCAATGAAACAATTACAGATCTGTTAACAAGGAAAGGACATTAATGTTTATTCTTCTATGGATTTTTTTACAATCATTTTATTTTTACTTTTAATATACGTTTATTACTCTGTTTTAAGATTACTCAGCCTTCAAAAACAATATTACAATTTGTTTATGGCAGTGACAGCACTAAGCAGCAAATTTCTAATAAGAAATATTAATTATTTTACATAAATATAAGTTTTGTTGTCTTGAGTTAAAGATATCCTTTCGTACGTGTTAAAATTATAACTTTATATAGTAGAATATACTGTACAAAGATACAAACTATTTTGTATAGAATAAAAATGTAAAAAATGAAAGCGATAACTTTCAGGGGGTTGTTTGTCGACGTTTTAAGATAATAAGTTAATGATGAATGCATTGGGATGTGTGAAATGTCGCAACGAGGGTCTTCTACATTTTAATCATTTAAGTGCTCACTGACTCTTTCACTTTCACTTTTGTTATTTATGGTATCTCGAACTGCTTTACTTCGTTAGCGGTGAGGATGGCAATTGTCAAAAAATTAAATAATATTATATTATTGCAATTTTAAGGAATTCTCGTTTCTCACTTACTCTACAATTGTTACGCTGCGACGCAGCTAACAAGAACTATCTTCAATTTAATCAATAATCCTTAAATTGTAGTTTTAACATACAGTTTTAGCATACAGTGAGTAAAAATTTTAATTATTTTAAAAAAAATTGTATGGTATAAAGTACAACGGATCTGGTAGGTCTCCTATATGGTAAAAAAATACCACCGCCCATCGACAACTGCACCATAATCCGCGCATTGGTTAAGTGTTGCCGGGTTATTACGCCGCTAAAGCTTCATTTTAAGGAATTCGATATCCTCGCTCACTCAGCGAATCACAGTACACGTGTATAAGTACCGTTTCACAGTGAGTATGCTATGAGCCCGTGGAATGACTTCAGACAATCCGGCCCACAGGTGAACCACCTGCTCCGTTGGCCGGTATACCATAACTAAATAATCTATGCAGCAGTGTAGTAGCAAAGATACCATCGGTAATATAGATGACAATAGCATTAGCCGTCACGAAAGATCACACGCCTCCCATGGGAGTCTGGTCATGGGACACGGAGGTAATCACCCGGAGGATCGCAGCTTCCCACGATCCTCCGCGATACGATTATGTACTCACCGTATCGAATGTCACGCCCTTCAGAGCCATTAGCGCACGAGTCTCTGACATCCACATTACATCATAACTTGTCGGATTTGTTCTGTGTATATTTGTCTTTTCTTTTGTTTGGTATAAATTTTGTTCTAATAAATCGGTTGTTTAGTCCAACTATTTCAGTTCATTTCGTTTTTTAATCAATTTATGACAAATGGATTCATAACTGAATAAAATAACAAAATTTTAATCATAAATAGATAATAATCTATTTATGTTTAGTTTGACATAAGATACTTTTAAAATATTTATTACAATTGATTTTATTCAAAAACTCCTAAAAAAACTGTACGTATATAATTTTAGTTTATATCCTAAATAAAACATCGTAAATTCGTATTTAGTCTAAGACTAATGTTAAGGCACTTAAAAAAATCTATTTTTTATTATTATTAAAATATATATTGCAATAATAACTATATCATACAACTACTTGTAATAATGATTAAGGTACGGTACACATATGTATCATACAATGGAAATGTCAACCACTAAGTGATTACGTTAAACCAAGACTTGCCAACTTGAGGTTGAGTTTAATTAAAATTATCTTACTTCTGCAAAATATATAAATGCGACTGGCTTTTGTTTAATTTGTCATCATCATCATCATCATTTCAGCCGTAAGACGTCTATTTCTGACCATAGGCCTCCCCCTTGGACTTCCATGAATCAGGTATTCAGAGGCGGTAGCGGATATTATTCGGGGCGATCTGCATCCAGCGTCTTCCGGCGACCTTTATAAGGTCGTCTGTCCACCTTGTGGGTGGACGTTTACTTGTAAGACCCTAAATGTTATCAAATATTGTGTCTAAGTACTTATTTTATATTTTGAATATTTGGTAGTTAAAATATTTTACCTCAAATATAAAACAATAAATAAATATAATCATATTGATTTAATAATATATGGCTAATATTTTTATTGATTTTAAAATATACATTGTGAGTTCTAAAAACTCTAAAAAAATACCAAGTCTTCTATATATAAGCTGATCCCAGCAACGTTCTGGCCATATAAATTAAAAATTACTATTTTTTTCAATAGGTTGAAAGAAGAAATGTGAAAATTTAAGGTTGTGTACTTTTTAAAGCCACATCATAAAAATATAAAAATTTGTATAATAATATGATCTGGACCACTATTTAGAGATATAAATCCTAATTTAGAGATACAATTTAAATATACATGAAATATATACAAAATTTCATGAAAATCGACCGTAAACCGTAAATTTTTCATATTTGAGCTAGAAACACCTCCACAGGAAATTTAAATAATACATAACATTATCACAAATTTATCAGATTTAATATTAATCAATAATAATTTCGAGCACTTCAAACAAATACAGGCGATTTCATACCCCATTGAAGCGGAGTATAACAAACAATTTGTGGCAAGTGCGTCTAATCGAACACGTGCGAAGACGCGTGACTGGCACACGCTACGCCACTCGTACTAGGCACCTTGCTATGGTATAGGGAGAGAAATCACATGTCATATATTAGATCTGATAATATTATAATATTCAAAGGAAATGATAATTATGTTTTTGTATAGCGAGTAATGGAGCAGGCGAGTCTTCTATCGCAGTAAAAATCTTTGAAAAGGATGGCGAGGAACCTTCACTGCCTCACATCGGCGAGACATCAAATAAACACCAAAAAGAAAGAGACACTCGTAACGGCCAAAACCGAGGTTCGTGTCTTACGGGAGTCAAATTTAAACTCTCGACGAGACCGAGAGACCGCCCTACGCCTGCGTTAACTTGTAAAGGCCACTTTGGCCTACAGCGAGTAGCCGTTTCAAAAAAAGCGATTCTTTTCTATGGTAAGAGATCACCACCGCCCATGGATAACTAATCTACAATAGGCGCATGCTTTATTGTCGGCTTTTTACGCCACTTGAGCGGTAAAAACAGGCCTCCGATATCCTCACTCATTCAGTGAAACATAAAAAGAACTGGTTCACGCTGGTATTATGTTCATTTTGAAGTTGCTACAGAAAACAGATTACGTAACTGGAGAAACAAACCAATTAAAAATACAAATTTAATACTTATAAAACGGAAATAGCATTTTGTAAATTATATAATAAGAGCAAATTCAAAAAGTACAAACTTAATCGATTATTTAATTTTTATTTTGTTGTAGCAAGTTTCTATAGTTAATAAATAAAATAAATTACTTAATGTTTGAAATTACTAAATGTGTAACGATAAATCTATGTTTGATGGTAAATATCAAATTCTATGTTATTTAAATGGCTATTATATAAACCTTATCGTAATCTATAATATTAATAATTGATTTAAATAATATCGTTTCTTCAAGGCAATAAAATCTACATCTTTAAAATAATCACAATTTATTTAAAAACAACTTAAAAACAACTAAAAATCATTTTTCGGTAGAGTTTATTTGATCAAAAAACAATTCAAATATATAGTTTGTTCATACTCGTAGCATAACAGTGGAAAAGCACGTTGCTTATTCCAAACAGACGGTGAAATCCCAACGGATAAAATGCAAGATCTAAGACGGAGGTGAGATAGCTAGATTGACATTTTGCATTCCCGATGGTGGCTGTCAATCTTTATTGCGTCCGCCCAGAGGCGGCCGTGTCACAGATGACCACAGCATTCGTTATAACCTATCTCCATTTAGGTGATTGGATTCGCCAGTTATGAACATCTGTGTATGTTATATCCTCATAGTAGGATACATTTATTTTAAATTAACTTTATTGTTTACTAGACAATAGATAAGGCGGGATGTTAAGACAAATGGCGTCTTTTTAGTTCTTGATTTGAGTCAATTTATAATTTAAAATTCAATTATTATATATTTAAAACGTTAAAAAGTTAACGTATTTGCGAATCAATAAAACCCGTCAGAAACAACATTTCGTCTTCATAAGATCTTATTTATTATTTGCATTAAAAAGTTTTTACGATATTTCCAAATTAATACGACTTGGCAACCTTCAAGAATAGAGAATACATATTCCTTATAGGCCAGCAACATAGCCGTGACTCTACAAAAACTAGGGCTGTCAATGGTTGGACGAGCGCTTACCCTAGGTGGGCTTTCAGTTCGTTTGCCACCGTTTCCATTAAAAAAATGGGCCCATGGACAAGCCTAAGTTATGTTACCGGTATTTTGTGTGGTATAAGCAGCAAGCTTAACTTGAAAAGCCTTCGGTCCTGAGTGTAATACAGGACTATTAATATTACACGCTGGTATTCTGAGATCATGTGGGATAACTTAAGCTGTAACGGCCCTATTTGTGCTCCAGCCGTCCACTCGCCGGGCCACTGTTAAGCATTTTCAAAGATCGAATAATTTATAAAAGTTCGAGATGGGACTCAAACCCGGTACCTCTCGAGTATATCGTACCACTTAGCTACGAAGCTTTCAAAATTTTACTTTAAATTTTAATTTCGACCAGAAGGTATTACAGAACTGTACCTAATCTAGTTCCAGCTACTGTTTCAAAAAGGCTGCAGCAACAACAAAGATTTTTATCGGCTCGGACGCAACCATATCGTGATGGATTAAATTGCCCTGTCCCTATGACACGGAAAAACAAAACGTGTACGCGGCATCTGTTCATTTTTCAGCTTTCTTTTTGCTTTAAGAGCGCAGGTGGCTGCTTTTATTACGTTCGGCCATTTTGTGATGAATTCCACGTTTGCTCAGAGCCGTTCCGGACTGTGTTTGCAACCGGACATATTCATCTTAATAAAAAAGTACGCTTTTATTAATACAAAAAGTAATAATTAAAAGCAATGGACGATCATTACTAAAGTATAAGATACGAAATGCGATTAAATATATCAAATTCCAAAAATTAATATTTTATTTTATATATTTCATAAGAAAAGTAAGTAAGTATAATCGCATAAAGTTGTAGGCATAGCTAGTAATGATGTATTTATATATGAGGTGATTACTAAGGCTGCTGCAATAGAAATTATATTAGTAGGTAGGTAGGTAATAGGAAACTTCACCCGTGCCAGAGCCATGCTGAAGCATATGCTGACGCACTAATTGGGCCGGCTCGCCTGAAGAAATACCACGGGCTCACAGAGTACTCAGCTTGGAACGGTACTTGTATTGTGATTCGCAGAGTGAGGATATCAGAGGACTTTAAAAGTGCCGCTTAGGTAAAAAAAGACTGGCACAGTTGCTCATGGGTCGCGGTGTTCTTTTATCAGACCCACCCGCTCCGTTGTCCGCTAAAGATTTTAAAAAAATAGGTAATTTTGTAAAATGTAAGGTGGTTTAGCAGGTAGGTTGATAGGTGTGTTTGATTAAAAAATATCGAATAAGTAAAATTAAAGTTTATTTTTTAATTATGTAAGTTTTCAGTTGTATTTAACTAAATTTGACTACTATAACGAAGTATTACGTTGATGGTACGTTGACGTATTATTTTCACACAAATTGTAATTAATTATAAAATAAGTACATATATTAAATCAACTGATACGGAGATAGGCAATTAAAAGTAAACAGGCAGTAATTTAAAATTTAACGTAACCAAAAACAAATATCAATCAAGAGATGGTTGTGAAATAAATAAAAATTATTTTATAACGTTCACATTTTGCTCGTACAATGAATACTGTATTTACCGCGGGGTCGCATCCAAATTTTAATTGTAATATGTGAATTCGTATTGCAGGCGAGTTTTAATTACCGACAGTCGTGTACGCGTGAGTTACGCGACCGCTCGCAATATTTATGGCTACAATTCCGATACACTTTTTAACGTAATGAGCGCTTGTTGCTGGCAACACAGAAGGGTGGCGCGTGTATTGCTTTACGATTGTTTTTCCATTATGTATTGCGCGTTGTGCTACATTTGTTTACTTCCCTATATACGTGCTGCGCGTTTTTGTTTGAATGGATTCGAGTTTTATGATTTTTGATCCTTACGAGCGTAAGAGCCTCGTAGCTGTTCTCTATAAGTCTACCACGAAGTGAGAGGTATCGGTTTAACTCAACGTCCAAATAGTTATAATTTATTCGCTCTTTAGAAGAGTATGACTAGCGAGTTTCTTAATACTGATCGAACTAATAAAAATAAAAAATATATATTTTTTAATATTAAGCAAATTAACCAAATTTTATCAGAACCGTGGTTCGAACACGACACCTTACGTTTTGTTAGTCTTATAAGA
>DWCF01005910.1:0-13329 GCA_018230265.1 Delias oraia
GCTATTTATTTAGCCTTTCACAACTGTTTTTAATGACATTTTAATTTTTATTGCATAAATAACAAACTAGTATTAACATTTCATTTCTGTTTTTATCAGCGCTTAAATCAATGGATTGACATATTACATAGTGAAGAAGAAAAAGATGCTGTAATGACAATTACTTTATTAATTTCCCGATTTTTCCTTTTTGGTTGATTTACCAAGAAAAATCTGGTTCCAGCCAAGCTTATTAATTATTATAGAGGAAATAAGGTTATATTTTAAGTTTAATTTATATATATTTTATTACAGGATCTTCCAAAGTAGGTACAATTTTTTTTATTCTTTCCTGTAGGTACCTACGTAAACTTTGCTTTAGCTTTGATTATCTGTTAACGGATATATTAAGCGATCTATGGAGATTTACCTTTTTCAATGTTACCATAGAGCCATGCTGAAGACAGGCACAGATAAAAGTACATATTTCGTCACAGTAGCAACTGCACAGCATCACAGATAACAGTGAACATAAATAATTGTGAAGTGTTTAAGACTTGTACCCTTTTGGTTCAGCTAGTGATGTTGACATTGAAGGCAATTTAAAAAACAACCCGTCAGATCATTATTGTTAAAATAAAATACTTAACGTGTTTTAATAATTCATGGAAATTTAAGCAGTTACAGTGACATAGTAAATACAAATAAACATTTGTTTCATTGTAGTTCCTTTTATGATTGAATAACTTATAAGTAGGTACGTATTTTTAGCAATTTAAATATATTTTGTTATTATAACGCGAATTAGTATTTATTAGGTATATAGATTATAAAGAAATAATAAAGGCATAGGAGTTTATGATATCGCTGTTCGGCTACAAAACAAAGCCTTTCGGCATTTTTCATCGCTCACACAAGTTGCATGTAAATATGTAACTTAATATTACAAGTACCTACCTACTATAAATTTCAATGAATAGGTGAATAATGTTTTATGTAAACGGTGGCGGTGAGCCGGACACTCACAAAAGACTTGCAGAGCCGTGGGTTTTTTGCCGACTTTAAGGAATATGTACCTTTACACCCGTGGGAGAGCTATGCAGAAGCAAATGCTGACGCACTAATTGGGTCGGCTCGTCCGAAGTGATACCACGGGCTCACAGAATACTCAACGTCAAATTGTAGTTGTAGGTACCTTCTTGAAACGGTACTGCTAATGTGTTTCGCTGAGTGAGTGAGGATATCGGAGGCCCTTAAAAAATTTCATTGGCTTGGGCGGCGGCGATGGTAATAACCATACAGAGGATCCGCCTGCCCCGTTGACCGTTGTCTCTTAAAAAATGTACGCTCTTTTCTTGAAGGTCCCCAAGTCGTATTTGTTTGGAAATACCCCTGCTGGCAGCTGATTCCACAGTAAGGTAAGATACATCACTAGTTTTTCAAGTTTACTTCAACTACGTCAACTTCTCAAGTTAGGTTACCAATTGTCACTTATCAGAAACAGCTTGTTCTTGTCTGTTTACATCTTGAGAGCACACTTTTTACATTTTTTTTCCAAAATGTATCAATACGTCACAGGAAATTTATGTTAGTTGTACACGCCTTTATTTTTGCCAGAACCCTTGAAATATTGAATCAGTTATTAAAATTAAAACTTATTAATTATTAATCTTTTTAATAGCTGTTTAAACGCTTACACAAAATGATAAAACATATGAGGAAGTATGAATCTATAGGATATGTATATAGGAAAAAATATAATAAGAACATGGCTTTATATTTCGGATTTCGGTTTAGGTATATGGTTGGTCTTTTATAAGGTAGAATAAGTTTCCTCCAACACTCTCCTTGAAAGAGAAAAAGGATTTCATATTATTGACTATTTTACACACAGAATAAACGTTCTATTGTGGAAATTAAAATCAATATTGAACCGTCGTAAAATTATATTATTTTGCTAGCAATGATTCTAATATCCATTACCGAAGACCTAAGATTAGAAGCACTCAAACTCAAGAGTATTATATTTGGCATTAGATCGGAAACTATGAGATATGAGAGATTCGCTTAGAGCACTCGTATGCGATCAATAAATTAAATAGCAATAATATGAACACAATTTTGTATAAACACAAAAGTCCAATTTATCTTTAAAATCTAAATTATACAAATATATAATCTCAAGCGACAGAACATTAAATATGAAAGATATGTATTTAACCCTGGGAAGATAATCTATGAATGCGGTTCAATATTGCTATTTCTTCTAACCTGCAATGTGCATTTTCTCTTAGACAACTCAGGCGTTGGCTGGAGCTACCGTCAGACGGCTGTGTCGCAGCGATATATATGTCGCAGTAATCTGGTTAAATCCGCTATTTGATGTAATAACTAGCATGATCATTGAATGACGACATTCAGTCGAATGACTAAAGAAAAACTCATCAAGTTGTTAAATGTAACGTCATTAGTCGTTGAATGAAATAAAAGGCGAAGGAGAATTAGGAATAAGTTAGGAATATTTAAATCCATGCTATCACACTATTTTATTACGAAAAAGTCACTTTAAAGTAGAATTAATAAAAAAATAACAACACAGTACATCAGCTGTGCGAGCTTTTTGACGCCATATTTGTTTTTGTGACTACCAACGCCGTAGTGGGGAAAAAATTAACTAAATTACAATCTCTTGGCTGATTTTGGCTGTGCTACAAACCGCGAACTAGTAGGGCGTTGAGTGACGCCTGTTGCTCGCAAACCTTATTTATGTATATTCTATATTCTCAAAACTTATAATTAGTAATAAATCATTAGTATTTACATACTTAAGCTATTTGTAAAAGAATAACTTCATAAAGTAAAACCATTATGATGGACTTTTGATTTACCGCAAAGGCAGTTAATGTTAATATAAAAATTTCAGAAATTGTACTTTTTCATTTTAGCCGTGGGATTATTAATCAATACGTTCTGGCTATCCACTCTAACACAAGAAGCTCTAATAGTTAGTCAGAATAAGCGACCTGTTCAAGAAAAAGATAAAACTTAAATTGTTACTTCCATTATAACCTTTTCGAGTGGTTAAAATAGTTAGTCAATGTCCACACCGTCAGTATTTAAACCATCAACGGATTCAAAATAACTGTTTAAGTTATTTTTTTATGGTTTAGCGGACAACGGAGCAGGTCTCCTGTATGGTAAGAGAATACCGCCGCCCACGGTCAATCGATACAGAGTCCGCGTATTGGTTCATGGTTGTGTTTCCGGCTTATTACGATTTACGCCACTTAAGCGGCTTTTTTAAGAGCCTTCGATATCCTCACTCACTCACCGAAACACACAACTACCATTTAACTCTGAGTATTGAGTGAGCCCGTGGTATAACTACGGACGAGCCGGGCTTCAGCATGACTCTCCTGCGAGTAGGTTGTAAAATAAAAATGAAAATATATATATACAAGTTCCAACGTGTTATTAATAAACAGAAATAGATTTAAGAAAAAACCTTCCGATAAGCGTTTTTAAGGAACAAAAAGGTAAGTTTCTGTAAGTGAAAAGTTTAATATTATAATAATTACACAAGGATCGGAATAGCGTTGACGAGTGATCCGCAAAGTGCGTACCGCGCCACACTTGGTCGTTGTGTGTAATGTAATAAATGTGCCTCAGAAAATGAGATTGTTTTAGAAACTTAAGTAATAAGTAAGGGTAAGAAAACTACTTGGGTACACATGTATCTTCATACACAAAACATTTCCTAAACTTAACAGAGCATAAAAGAAATTTATGGAGTATTAATTATATTAAGTAGGTAAATACTTTAAAACTCGTAGGTGTGAATAGCGCTTTAGAATCTCAATTACTTGTACACATATTAGTAATTTTAGTGTCAATTTGTTTAAGCTTCTGTGTAAGGTCAATGTTACCGTTTATGTCTTCGTTATCTGTAAATAATCTTATTTATTTGAAGTGTTGCCACCAAAGAGCAACATGAAGAATATACTTACTTACACTTTGCGTCTTTAATATTACATTAAACTATGTCTTGTATATATTGAATTAATATGACTTAGGTGCCTATGACTGCAAAAAAATAAGATTTATAAGGAAAATTGTTAATACCATTTTTATAATAACTGTATACTTTGAATTAACAAAAGAGATAAAGAATAGAAATCCAATTTTATGTAAGATAGTATTAAGGTTTATAATTTATACGAAAAATTATCTTATATTAGATTTAAAAATAACCTTTTTGCAATAACTTCAAAGTAGTATATTAGGGCGTAATTGATATTATAAGAGAAATTAATCGGATCCTGCCCCTCTTAAAAGCTTATTGGGTTTACCTAACTTGAACAGTGAGCAGGCAAATCTGTACACACATCCATCAAAGCGATTCGTAAAATCCAAGAGCTGCCTTCTGATTCTCTTTACAAATCAAAATATATCTTCGCCCATGGGAGAGCCATGCTGAAGCATATGCTGACGCACAAATTATGCCGGCTCGTCCGAAGTGATACCACAGGCTCACAGAATACTCAGCGTGAAACGGTACTTGTACCTACTGTGTTTCGCAGAGTGAGTGAGGATATCGGAGGCCCTTAAAAGTGCTGGTTAAGAGGTGTATAAAGCCGACAACACAACCAGTGCGTGGACTGTGGTGCGGTTGTTCATGGGCGGCGGTGTTTTCTTACCATATAGGTGACTCACCTGCTCCGTTGTCCGCCATACCATAAAAAATTCTAATAAATTAATAAATTCTAAAAAAACTTGCTAAAAATGTAGGTAGGTACATTAAGATTTTATAATTTCTCAGCTCCATTTTTATGGTATACTGGACAACGAAGCAGATGTGTCTCATATATGGTAAAAGAACACCTCTGCCCAAAGACAACTGCGCCATAGTCCGAGCACTGATTGTGTTGTCGGCTTTTTACGCCACTTAAACGAAATTTTTAAAGGGCCCTCAGTATCCTCTAAAAGCTCCCCAATAAGCTCTACATTGTGAAAATAAATAGAAATTCATTTTCTCATCATATTCCTATTGGTTTATGTGTTCATCAGATTATACTTTTTCACTGTGTAAAAAAGTTGAGTTCCAATGATGAAAACCTTTATTTAATGTCAAAAATAATGTGTTAAAACATTCCGGAGTGAACTCTTGGAGCACAATAGGGAAGTCTTTTGCAATAGGACACTTTAATGTGTTGACTTTTATTGAATTGTTAAATACTTGTAAAAAGAGATCACGTCGCCGGCTATATAACTTTACGACCAACATTTGTCACAACAACTAGGTACCTACACTAAAATGTGCAAAACACGATTTCAAGTTTTTCTTATCCTACGATAATTTAATCAATGCCTTCGTATATTATTATATTTTGAGAGCCTCGAAGCTAAGTGGTTTAATAAGTCTACCATGAAGCGAGAGGTATCGGGTTCGAATCAACGGTCTTTTCGGTCCGGACATTTATAATTTGCTTCTCTGGAAGCTTTAATACTGTCACACCCGTGGGAGAGGCATGCTAAAGCATATGCGGGCGCTCTAATTGGGCCGGCTCCGCCGAAGTGATACCACGGGCTCATAGAATACTCAACGTGAAATGGTAGTTGTATTTGAAACGGTGCTTCTACTTTCACTGAGTGAGTGACGATATTGGAGGCCCTTAACAATGCCCCTTAAATGGCGTAAAATCAATGTGCGGACTGTGGCGCAGTTGGACTCGATAATATAGGAGACCCACCTGCTTCGTTGTCCGCTATACCATTAAAAAGGAAAAAGGGTTCTGTGTAGGTATCGCTAGATTACTACCTAGTAATGGCTGTATAAAGCGCGTTAAGCTGTAAAAGACATTCTGGCCAACAGTGAGTTAACCTATAGATATACGCTAATTTCTGTGTCATAATCCAAAGTGACATTAATATATCTTTCTAATTAATCACTAAATATTAGTTGATAGTGCTTTAAATTCAGTTTCTTTATTATAGAGTATGTGAGGAAGAGTATAAAGCAGTTAAAACCGAAAGAAAGTAAAAGAAAGTTACGCGCATAATTTTCATCGTTTATGACCTCATTAAAAAAATTAAATAGCATATTATAAACCCTTTTAGACGAAATATTCCTCTGAACACGCCCGATGTTTGTTTAAACTCAATTTTAGTATCGCATTACATGGCTTTGGTAAAAAATCTGCGTCGCTTAATCGCGCTTCTCAAACTAAAGACATCTTTAAAATAATGTATTTAAATAAAAATATGTTCGTTTTATAATGAACGATAAATAAGAAGACTTTAAATTAAAATCCATTTTTATCAATTAAGACCAACGTAACTCGTTAACAAACTACGAATTGATCTACAAATGGATTAAGGTATATTAAATTGAACCTAATTTTATAAACTGCGGTTATTATAAGAATTGTGTCTTATTTATTGCAATCTATTGGTATTAATACTTAAAATATAAATATGTAGGTACCTATGCGTGCTGACCCGTGAGAGAGTCATGCTCAAGCATATTCTGACGCACTAATTGGGTCCGCTCGTCCATTGTGATACCACGGACTCACAGAATACTCAGTGTGAAACTTTACTTGTACTATCTTTCGGAGTAGAAGTCCCTTAAAAGTGCCGCTCAAGCGGCGTTAAAACCCGGCAACACAACCAATGTGCGGCCTATGGCGCGGTTGTTCATGGGCGGCGGTGTTCTCTTCCTATACCTATAGGAGACCCACCTGCTCCGTTGTCCGCTATATAATTAAAAAAATGTATATTGTATAACTAATTTTTATAACAAACATTTTGAGAACATTAAGCCTGGCATTAGCGTAGTGTGACTATTAAGTAATAGTCGAAGGCCGGATGCATTCTGTAAATATTTCAATGCACTGGCGGACAGCGCAATCATTGGAGAACATACATTTTATTAATACACCTACAGCTTTTATATTATTAATCAAATATTTTGTGTCTGTATTCCAGATTAAATTCAAATGTAAAATCACTCGATCGTAATCATTTATCTCACATTGATTATAAAACTGTTTGACAAATTATCTTAAATTATATTTAAAATTTGTTCTTTAATATGAGAAAAACCATTTATATGTGATACTGTAATAAAATGACGATATGTATAATAAGTAAATGTCTGTAGTATATTATTGTTAATGTAATGCTAAATTCTGATATGTTTTAAAATTATTTACTGACATGCAAGATTATTTGACTATAAATATAGGTACCTTATATTGATGATTACAACATTTTAAGCGGATAACAGCAACTCCAAGGTGTTGGCCAAGTATCCTCTTCTAAGAGTGAATATTCTAAGATATTTCAGCTCGAAACACTACTGCATCCCACTTAACTTCCGTTTCACAAGCGCCAATAAATTAATTAGAAATTGGTTAAAGACGTCAATCGCTTGTCTATACATCCCATCCATCATACGAATGCACACACGTCTGAAATTGTATAGCGAAATAACAACAAGAGAAAGTAATTTGGTGTAAAAAAGCCCTCTTCTTATTTTTTGGCATCTATAACTAACTGTCACAATTTCGCCAGTGTCCGCACGTAGACATTATGTAAAAAACCAAACAAAGCCTTTATAGTCAAAGGGTTTAAAAAAGTGACAATTGACAATAACTTAATAACTCATTATGCAATCTGCGCTTGACAGTGTACAGACTCCCAATTTTTTGTCTGTAGTAAATTGTTAAGATGCTTCAATGAAATTTGAATAGTGAAGAAAGATTTTTCATCTTTAAAAGTTCATTGAGTACGACAGCTATCAATGGACGTCTTAAAATAGTGTTTATGTGTTACTTTATGGTATTAGTGGAGGAAGTTGATCTTTTTATGTTGTTTTATGGAGGTTTTATAGACAAAATTAGTTGTACAATAGATTATAGAAAGGTTAATAAGATTTTTTATGATGTATGGTTTTGCGGATTTGGTTTTGATTGAATTATATTTTTTTATTTTAGACACTAGGAAGTAATTTAATTTGAAACTTCGTAACATTTTTTTAATAGTATAGTGGACAACGGAGCAGGTGGGTCTCCTATATGGTAAGAGAACACCGCCGCCCATGGACAACCGAGCCACAGTCCACGCATAGGTTGTGTTGTCGGCTTTTTTCGTCACTCAAGCGGCATTTTTTTAAGGTCCTCCGTTATTCTCACTCACTCAGCGAAACTCAGTACAAGTACCGTTTCACGTTGAGTATTCTAGTCTTTTGTAGTGAGTAATAGTCCTTTGGTTTGGTCTGGCTATGCGCATTGCTTGTGTCGCCGGCTTTTTAGTTTTAAGGGCCTCCGATATCCTCAATCTGTGAAACTCAGTACAAGTACCATTTCACGTTGAGTATTCTATGAGCCCGCGGTATCACTTCGGACGAGCCGGCCCAATTAGAGCATCCATATATACTTCAGCATGGCTCTCCCACGGGTGTGACAGTATTAAAACACTCGCCCGGCCACTGACGAAAGGTTCAAAGTTATTTATTTTATCTCGATAAATATTATAAGGTTAAATTCGAGTAACGTGAACTTCAAAAACCATTAGCCTTTTCAACTTAAACCCTTTGAACAAAAAATAGTTGCCTAAAAAGCAAAATAGTTCACTCACTTCACCACTTAGCTAATAGGCCAAACAATTCAAGCGACGACGCGACAGAGAAAAAATTGCACCATATTTATGCAAAACTTACCCTTACCATAGCCACTCGAATGAAATTCGAATGGTAAAAATCCATGATTTTTAACTTCTTAATAGCAACTTTGCTGTGTGTGTCAATTAGTCTTACTTTGTCTGATTCTTTTATAATCAATTAAAGTTGACGCTTTACAAAGAATAGCTTTATTATTTTCAAATAAAACAAATATTTTGAAATTACATAGTAAATTATGTTTTACTATAAGGTCTTAAAAGTTATATTTAATTTATTAAAAATTAATCCTTAAATCGTCCTATATCGCGTTCGCAATTATTTATGGACGTCAATTATATTAAAAGAAAAGGATCTTGAATGTCGACGTCCATGTTAGGGGTTTGTCTAGACAAGCACCCCATGCGGGTCACTTGGCGGCGTCCGTGTACATTTGCGACAAGTGTCCATCAGTTTGTTGGTGGTCTTGGAAATGTCAAATTGAAATGATTTTATTTG
The DNA here is from genome assembly GCA_018230265.1 of Delias oraia. Lineage (NCBI taxonomy): Eukaryota > Metazoa > Arthropoda > Insecta > Lepidoptera > Pieridae > Delias > Delias oraia. Next base: position 9,158 of record DWCF01005910.1, read on the forward strand.
TCTTTTTATACTACAGCCGACAAGGGGGTGGGTCTCCTGTATGGTAAGAGAACACCGCCGCCCATGGACAACCGGGCCACAGTCAACGCATTGGTTGTGTTACTGAATTTTTACGCCACTTAAGTGGTACTTTTAAGGGCCTCCGATATCCTCACTCACTGAGCGAAACAGTACAAGTAAGATTTCACGTTGAGCATTCGGTGAGCCCGTGGTATCACTTCGGACGAGTCTATTCGTTTTTGTCATGAAAGAGAATTTATTAAATATTATCTTTTATGCTGTTACAAAGCCTCACTGTTCGAGTAATGCAATCTACGGGTAATAACACAGATGAGGACATAAAACAAAGAGATTATTCGCAAATGTGTTTCGTAAACAATGATGGGAAGCTAAGCAATAATTATTATCAAATGATTGTAATTGCAGATATTACAACGCTGATAATTTGCACATGCGGTTGTTAATTCTGTATTTAAATACGATTTAATAGCATTTTTTATGGAAACGGTGGCAAAAGAGCAGGAAGCTCACGCAGGGTAAACGGTTTTCCGCCCATGGAAATCCCTAGCTATTTTGGAGCCACTGGTGCGTTGCCGGCTTTTAAGAAGCATCTATATTCTTCTCTTGAAGGCCCCCAAGAAGTACCTATTGGTTTGGAAACCCCTGCTAGAAACTGATTTCAGAGAGTGGTGGTGCGCGGCACAAATTGCCTTAAAATTTAATATCTTATTTACGGTTTTTATTACGAATATATATCATAAGATGTAAAAATATAATATATTGGTTCATAGAAATAATTATTTTAAAAATACTTTATAAGGGTTAAGGAAAGATTGTACAAGGGTAGACCGTAGAAGCAATTAAAGACAATTCAACATTCATTCATGTGCTGGCGATGGGTGTTTGTTTACCTGACGACATTTCCGGCGCACGTGCCACTGAGTAACTCGAACCAATGCTAATGCAGTACTCAGCTAGTAAGGTGCCCAGACATCAATATCGATAGTTTGTGATAAAGAACTATAACATATTATTTGAGTCTCAACATGGCTGAAGTCTGTATCATCATCAGTTCAGCTATAGGACGTTATCTGCTGTACATAAGTCTCCCCTTTGGACCTCCATGCATACCTGTCGACGGCGACCTGCATCCAGCGTCTTCTTTATAAAGTCGTCAGTCCCTATTCTGAGTGGACGTCCTGCGCTGCGCTTGCTGGTCAGTGATCTCCGTTCTAGCACTTTTCGGTTCTGTATACTCGTTTGTATCTATAACAGACGTGTTCTGTACTTAAGTAATGCTTGCAAGTTATAAAAAAACTCAGCGGATTCTTTAGCAGTTCCAAAATAAAGAAAAAAGGTAATTTTTGATGCAGCAAAGATTAATCGCTTTCATCTCGATGTTTGTCGTTCCACAACTGAGCGTTTTTAAGGCATTGTATGCCGCGCACCACCTCTCTGTGGAATCAGCAGCCAGCGGGGGTATTTCCAAACCAATACGAAGCGGGGACCTTCAAGAAAAGAGCGTACATTTTTCTTAATGGCCGGCAACGCACCCGCGGCTCTGCAAACGCTGCGGGTGTGGGGGTGAACCGCTTGTCTTGGATGAGCCTCCTCGTTTGCCACCGTTGATAAACAATGTCGATAATTTTCTACATCACTAGTAATCCTGAGAAGGATGGGCGTTAATGCAATGTTTACAGCTTCACTGAGTCGATAATACTCGTACGCTTTCATTTCCTTATTAATGATTTAATGATGATTAAGTAGTTCTCTCGCATTTTTAAGAACAACTCTGTTTTCTTCGATTCGTATGGAATTTTGATGTTTCTATTAACGTTGGGATAAATTTTCTTTCTTAAACTTAGAGATGGTATGTTTATGACATATGAAATATGAGTAAAAGTTAACAAATAAAGACCATATAGGAGACCCACCTGCTCCATTGTCCGCTATACAATAAAAAAATATATAATTATCTTCTAATCTAATTTAAGTATTTATTAACAAGTAAAGTTATGTATGTTTAAATTTGTTGTTTATGCTATGAATCTGTGATATTGAGAATAAAATTATATAACTTAATGTGTTACTATAGAGTTAAAATTCTCTTTAAAAATAATAAAATCTTAAGATTTAACATGAATATATAAGATAAGAATCTTCCAATAGAGTAGGTAATTGTAAAGTCAGTTCACACGAGTTAAAGTAGATGCGCGTCTTAGAAAATTCTTCGGCCGGAAGTTGGCATTTTCATAATTCAACGTCGCCTCCAGCCGCGTATTCATATGATAATTTTATAAGAATGCGACGAGTTAGTGTGAATATGGCTTTAGACGTATTCTTTGTATTAAATATATAGTAATTATTGTACCGGACGTTTATATGAAAGAAAACTTAATCTAACATTGTCTCTAAAACTAATAATCAATGTGCTGTTTAGAGCAAATAATTTAACTTTAATATGTCATGTTTATGCCCCGCCACGTGATGGAAAGACGATTGCGGTAGATGACCGCATAAAGGTCGCGAGCAACCGCTGTATCCAGATCGCGCAAGATCGCAATGAGCGTCTTTAGGAGAAGCCTATGTCCAGCCAGTCCCTATGAACTTTAATGGGCTGTTGATGATGATGTCATATTTAAATGTTTTGTAAGGGAGAGTTAAGCTGAACAATATACGGATGCACTAATTGGTTAGTCCGAAGTGATACCACGGACTTACGGAGTACCAGCATGAAACAGTAGGTATTTTTCACTGACTTATTGAAGATATTGTAGGCCCGTGAAACGATACCGCACATGCGCCATAAAAAGCCGCCCATACAACCAAAGCGCGAACTGTGGCGCGGTTGTCCAAGTGCGGTAGTGATCTCTTTACCTAAAGGAGCCCTACTCTAGCCGCTACCCACCTGCTCTATTGCCCGCTAAACAATAATAAAACAAAAGAAACACAACTGTCAATCTAATACTACGAACCTCGTAGCCCGTAGGTATAATATAGTAGTATTATACAGTAGTATAATTTAGGTGCTCAGTTTAGAGTTCTTCTCATCAATAAACTTTACTAAATCGATTGTAGGTGCATCGACGTCATTTTATAAGTTCTATTATTGTCACTTTGTTCCACAACTGAGCGTTTGTTAAGGCATATTATGCCCCGCACCACCACTCTAGGGAATCAGCTGCCAGCAGGGGTATTTCCAAACCAATACCACTGGGGGGTGCTTCAAGAAAAGACTGTACACATTCCTTAAAGGCCGGCAACGCTCCCGCGGCTCTGCAATGGCTCTAGGGGCGTCCATGAGCGGACGACTGCTTACCCTAAGTGAGCTTACTGCTCGTTTGCAATCATTTCTACAAAAAAACTAGATTTATTTATCGTAAGAAGCATTGACTAAGGACATTTACAGATTTAAATATTTAGAAAGGGGTTACGTAAAATATAAAAAACATTGCCACCCTCAGCGAGCGCACAAGTGTAATTTCACTGATTTGGCGGACACTCCCAAGCTTCAAGTTGGGAGTATACTTGAGACTCAATCACCGGTTACTTGACAATTTTCTCTGCACCTGCCCTCAATCGTACGAAATTGTTGCCAATAATAAACTTATAAATTTACTTTAAGATGCTTAATTTACTCTTTGTATTTGTTCGATAGGTACGTATCTATAGTATAGCGGACAACGGAGCATTAGCGTCGTCTATATGTTAAGAGATCACCGCCGCCCATGGACAATCGTCAACCATGTACAGTCCGCGCATTGATTGTGTTTCCAGTATTATTATTATTATTGTTATTTTCGTCACTTAAACGTAATTTTTTAAGGCCTTCGATATTCTTACTCACTCTGCGAAACACAGTACAAGTACTGTTTCACGCTGAGTATTCTGTGAGCCCGTGGTATCACTTCGGACAAGCAGGTCCAATTAGTGCGTCAACATAGCTTTCCCACGGGTGCGTCGATATTAAGGCACTCGCGCGGCCGCTGTCAAGTCGTTCCAGAGACCGAATAAACTATAAATCTATATATATAAAAATGAAACCCGTTTTCCGTTGTCATCACATCACGCGTGAGCGGCTGAACCGATTCCAAGAATTCTTTTTTTGTTGTGTTTAGTATTGTCAGGAGAAGGTTCTTATGAAAAAAATATATAAAGAAAATCTCTCAGAA
>DWCF01005911.1:0-13328 GCA_018230265.1 Delias oraia
TAAAATTTGTGCGGCTTATGGACCTAATGCAGTTTCAATAAGAGTAGCACAAATGTGGTTCAAGCGTTTCAAGTCTGTAAACTGTAGTGTGGAAGGGCGACCAGAGAGAACCGCTCTGATCGCCCTACCACGGATAAAATCAGTGCCATTTTTGAAAAAGTGGAGGAAGATCGATATATTAGTAGTTACTACATTGCCGAAGAACTGGATATTGATCACAAAACAGTTTTACGTCATTTGAAAAAGTCTGGGTACAAGAAAAAATTTTTTTTTTTTTAAAATTTCTATGAAAAATACGAAAATACTTTTGTCCCGACCTAATAATAATATTTCAACTTTGTATGTTTAAAATATATTAAATTGCAGTATTAGAATCGTTATGTCCCTTATAATTTATTTAATATAACATTTCATTAATAAAAATCATATCCGTCTACTACCAATGACAGTTTAAAAAGTAGTCACGTAAAAGGTTTCAAAAACCTGCAGGAGATAACGCCCACAACACAGCCCTGATTCCATTAGACTAATAATAACGTACGGTAGACCGACGTTGATCAATATCGGTTAGTAAGTTATGAGTTGATTGCATTCATCGTTAACTTGTACGAGACACAGTTAATTAAACGCTCTACACACTGCGCCCATAACCACTACCGAAACGCTACTTTTTAAATTATTTTTAGGGCACTTTTAGGGCCTCCGATATCGTCACTCAATCTGCGAAACACAGTACAAATACCGTTTCACGCGTTTCACTTCCGACGAGCCGGCCCATTTTGTGCATCAGCATGTTTCAATGTGGCTCTCTCCCGGCCACTGTCAAGCCATTTTTAAACCCATTAAACTACGAAGCTCTCTAAATGTATGTCTTCAATGATTTATACTGTCTGTTTACATTTTCATTCAATTTTCAGAATTTAATTCCTTTTTTATCCATCGTGTTAAATATAATTATTAGTAGTGTTCATTTTTTAATTGTTTTTATGCTTCAAACAGGCGGTTGTAAAACGTTGTGTTTCTTGGAACAGTTTGCCAATGTAAGACCAGCGTCAGAACTATTTACTTAAGAGTAGTTACCCGACTGTAAGCGGGTTGAAACTTCGATAATGCTTACATTGCCTCGACATCTATTGTTTTACTAGTACTTTACTATATATAGGTCATAATATATAGGAAATAGTATATAGAGAAAGTGAGTGGAGACAATAGGTGCCTATTATCATCAAATATTCACACGTGGGATATTGCTGACGCACAAATACGGCCGCCTCGTACGAAGTGATGCCACGGGCTCACAGAATGCTCAACGTGAAACGGTACTTGTACTGTGTTCCGCTGAGTGAGTGATATCGGAGGCCCTTAAAAATGCGCGTATGTTGCGCGGCTGTCCATGTTCCCTTACCATATAGGTGACCCACCTGCTCCGTTGTCCGCTATACAATAAAAAAAGGAATGTTATCTAGAAGGTAAAATATATGAAACAATCTTACGTTAATTTTAACTGCGAAAGTAAGAAATGGACTGAAAATGCGAATAAAATCCTGTGTAATGTTTAAGCATTGTAAAAGGTTGTCAGATGTCACGCGAAGTTACACGGCTTAAAATGAAATAAAACAAGATATTTAATTAAAGCAGCTCCATTTTCTTCAAACATAATTATAAAACACTCCCATAAAGTTAATTAATGTTCACTTTTAAATATATACTTTAAAATGCTGTGTTTATAAGATTGAGAAGAGAGGAGTGCATTTTTTTAAAATATAAATAAAGATTTTAAGATTCTTCAAACGGTCTTATTACTTATTATCAAATTCTTAGAATATTATAAACAAATTATGATTTATTTTTACATTTAAATATTTTTATGTCTTTTATAGGTCTCTTTTATATAAAACTGGGCAAGTGTTTGATCAAAATCTAATACATAGTATGCAATAGTATGTTTGATTTTCACCATTTGACCTCGATGTTTGTCGTTTCAGCGTTTTTTAAGGCTTTTATGCTGCGCACCACCAATCTATGCAATCAGGTGCCCGTGTGAAGTATATTAAAACCATTTGGTGAATAAAAAAAGAGTAAATCTTTCCTTAAAAAGCCAGTAACGCACCCGCGGTCCTACAAGGATGGAGTATATCCATGGGAGAAAGACCTCTTATTCTAGATAAACCTCGTTTGCCATCATATTAATAAAAAAAATTGTGATGACGTTTTAGAGGTATCAACTCAAATCAACTAATGAGCCTATAACCCTTTCGAAAAAAATAAATTTCTCGATTGCCTCTGTGGGCAGGCGTGATGGTTTTGGCGCCTTCACTGCGGATTTCATTTGAAAAATTCGATCAGTGACAGTTGGCAACTTAATACACAGTGACCACAATAAATCAATTCCTGTTATTTTGTTGCTGTGTTGTTTAATCTATTGTAAATTTTGAATGAAATTGCAAATAGAGGCAGTCCTTCGATTTTTGAACCATTTTTCATTATATTTTAACTTCTATTTATATAAAAAAATGTAAGTAATAGAATAAAATAATAATATTGTATCATCAAATGTTATTAATGGTAATATTAATGGTTTTTAAAAGTAATTTTTCTATTTAATTTTTCTATTTAATTTAGTTGTATCTGTTACACTTACTCCTTCTCGATCAATTAAGTTTTTTTTATAGTGGAAAATGAGTAGAAGGCTCACCTAGAACAAGCGGAACTCCGCTCTTACAGAGTCGCTGGTGTGTTGCTGGTCTTTATGGAATAGGTATGCTCTTTTTTTGAAGGTAAATAAGACGTATTGGTTTGGAAATACCAATAATAAGTTATATCTTTTATAAAATTCAATATTGAATTGTTCACGGAAGATAGATGGGTGTATTTTGTAGCAAAGTGAGAAGCATGTACTTCTGGAGCAAGTTTTAAAAACTTCGAGATTGAGTTTTCTTATCTTGTATAGCTAGTTTCTTAAATTATTTCTCAAGTCTTGTAAATTCTAGTGTCTCCTATAATCGCTTTTAACCGAAAATTCGATTTTCCGCGTTTCAAAGCCGAGCTTACAAGCTTTGAATTTTCATTCAATGCAAGTCACTAGCGTGTAAATGCTTTTCAATGTGATTACTACAGGACATTTCCGGCTTTTATCTTTAGTCTGTATAGTAGGTATACTATCAGCTATTTTTTTATGGTAAAGCGGGCTACGGAACAGGTGGGTCTCCTATATGATAAGAGAGCACCACCGCCCATGGACAACCGCGCCACAGTCCGCGCATTAGATGTGTTGCCGGCATTAACGACAAATACAGAATACTCAGCGTGAAACGGTATTTGTACTGTGTTTCGAAGAGTGAGTGAGTGAGGGTATCTATCGGAGGCCCTTAAAAATGCCGCTTAAGTGGCGTAAAAGGCCGGAAGCACAACCAATGCGTGGACTGTGGCGCGGTTGTCCATGAGCGGCGGTGTTCTCTTACCATATAGGAGTAGTTTCCGCTATACTAGCGGAAAACGGAGCGAGTTACTATAAAAAAAGTATAAAAAGTATATAAAGTATAAAAAAATTTAAGTGGCATTTTTGAAGGGCCTCCTAAATCCTCACTCACTCAGCAAAACACAGTAGAAGCACAGTTTTAAGAACAACTTGCTGAGTATTCTCTGAGCCCGTGGTATCACTTCGGAGGAGCCGGCCCTATTAGTGCGTCCGTATATTCTTCAGCGAGGCTCTCACACGGGTGCAAAATATATATCGCTATAGTTATACCATATATATACTACATATTATATATCATATTATGTTGAATATCACATGGTACATATTATATATACCAGCTATAGTATATTCTTAACTAGGTAAAAACATACAAAATATGTTCATTTGCATGCCGGTAAATTTTTAACTTAAGCGGCGATTAAATTAATTTTTTTTAAATTAAAAAGGTAAAAAGCATTATCCTAAATTTCCCTGGTGTAGCGTAAAATTGATTAAAGTAATGAAAATTAGACACAATTTGAGTTATCAAGGGGTAGCTTCGAGTCAATTCGTCTGAGGACAAGAGGTCCAAATTGAAAGATTGATAAAGTGCTCTGTTCGCCTTTTCTCTTCAATTTGCACTGAGTAAAAATATAATTCAATTTATGGATCGGGTAGTATACTTTTTAGTACCATATTATCTCCAAGGTATAGACTGTCCCACTATCTAAGTAATTAAGTAAGACCAATTTTTACTCAAACTATATTAACATATAAAATATATATAAATTATAAGTGATTAAATTAAACAATAAACATTTTTGCTCATTCAATAATATAATTTGTATTATTCATTATAGGAGATAAATGTAACAAAAAAAAAGTTAAGCATAGTTTTTTATTTTTATAAACTGAGTTATAACATTAATCAAATGTTTAATTTTAATTATATATTCCAAACATTGGAAAAACATTGGGATTTTGAATATTTTACATGTATGTCATCATCAGCCTATCAAGCCCACTGCTGTACTTAGGCTTCCACCAAAGACGCCCACCTAATACGATCTTTAGCGATCTGCATCCAGCCTATATGTATATATATATAATATAAATTAACAGTAGAACCTTCATGTTCCGCTGTTGATTTAAATATATTTCTTCTGCATACTATTGTCTGTGACATTGCCATACTGAAAACGTCATAAAATAAATTATAGTAATGGTAATAAAAACACGATATAATAAATTTAAATGTTTACAGAGCAACGTATACTAGTTTTTGTTTCGCCATTTATAAAAAAACATTGATATGTTGAAATACTGCCACACTTTTTGTTTAGCACCTCGATGTATTATCAAGAATTGCCGCGACACTGATCGATGTTACCGTAAAATCTTTAGCTGATAAATGACTCTCCACCTTAATATGAAATATATTTTTTATCATTAATTGATTGTCATTGCCTGCAAATATATATAAAATACTGTAATCTAGTAAAAAAAGACAAAATTTGTGGCTCCAAAATTTGTATTATTAATAGAGTCATGCCCTAGTTGGTTCGTCGCATTCAAAGTAATACCACGCGCTCAAAGATTACCAGTGTGAAACAGTACTTGTACTGTATTTCGCTCATTGTGCGATATCGAAGGCCCTTCATAACGCTTAAGCAGCATAAAAGCCGGCAACACAGCCAAAGCGAGGATTGTGGCGCGAAAGATTTGGAAGACACCCGCCTGGTCCGTTTCCTGTTATATAATATTTCCTAAAGATAGTATTTCACTTACATAACATAATTTATTCCTATGAGAACATTACCTTAATTTATCATTCAGGAGACAAACAGAAACATACAAGTGGAACGTAGGCAAACGAAATATAAGACGAAAGTAAAGATGGAAACTGAATGCTTATAAGGATAATTATTTGATCATCATTTATTACTTCTTGAATATATTATTAATTTCAATTCAAGTTTATAAACCTTTAGTGCAAATATTAATAGAAGTTTTTTTTATAATATAGCTTACAATGGAGCAGGTGGGTCTCCTATCTGGTTGAACACCGCCGCCCAAGGACAACCGCGCTACAGGCGCTCATTGGCTGTGTTGCCAGCTTTTTACGCCACTTAAGAGGCACTTTTAAGGGCCTCCGATGTCCTCATACACACAATGAAACACATTACAAGTACTATGTCACGTTGAGTATTCTGTAAGCCTGTGGTATCACTTCAGACGAGCCGGTCCAATTAGTGCGTCAACATATGCATGGCTCTTCCACGGGTGTAGGAGATGTGAGAGAATGTGTGGGAGGATTTCCTGAATAAATTATTAATTTCAATTCAAGTTTAAAAACCTTTAGTGCAAGTTTTATTATAAGCTATAGTTATGAAACATCAAAGTTAATAAAGTAGTCAGGCAAGGATTCTGCTTCGTGTCACTATAAACAATTCCGAATACATCTTGAACAATAAATGTTCAATATCGGAGGAATCAAAGAAAGTGGCAATATTTGCTATGTTCAAAGTTCCTTCGATAAAGTTTTTCTATTCAAAGACTTGCAGTCCATGTTTTTCTACTTTAAAATTTTATTGAAATCCAGGAAGTTTACATGTATAACAATTTGAATAGACAAACTCAAGAAATGGAAAATATCTCTTATCTGTGAACCTCTATTTATTTACCAATAATCTGTGGATGTAAAATAATAAAATTTGAATAAATTCGTCCAACCCCTAATCAATTATGTAGTCAGGCAAAACATATTTCTATATCACTATTCACAGAAAAACCTAATTTTTGTTCAGCAATATCATTTGTATGACTAATTTATCCATAGATTTTCTTTACATTTCTGTTTCTTTAATATCATGATTCTTATTTGAAAATATTATCTGATAATTATCTTCTAGTTTAGATATCATTTGTGTTTTTCATATTATAGCGGACAACGGAGCAGGTGGGTCTCCAATATGGTAAGGGAAACCCGCCACCCATGGACAACCGCGCCACACTTTGCGCATTGGTTGTGTTGTCGGCCTTTTACGTCACTTAAGCGGCATTTTTAAGGGCTTCCGATATCTTCACTCACTCAGCGCAATAAAGTAGAAGTACCGATTCACGCTAAGTATTCTGTGAGCCCGTGGTATTACTTCCGACGAGCCGGTCCAACCAATTCGTCCACATATGCTTCAGCATGGCTCTCCCACGAGCCATGTTTTTTTGTATAATTAGCAAAACAGTTTTAGTTTATTTTATAATGCCATTGTATTTATACATCTGAATTATTAACAGTAATTAAAATTTAAAACATTCAACAGTTTTAGCAAATATCTTACATAATTAATTGGAAAAAAAATTGTCATTCAACATTGAAATGTTATTAAATATATATATATATATATATATTCAAAAACTACTATTATTAGACACATTTTTTAAAAAGTTTTTAACGAATTAACATTAATTACTTTTAACTAAGACATTTTTTGAGATATATTTACATACATCTTAGTTTTAAGTTATTTTATTCAATAGTTATATGTGATAGATTATACTTTAGCTGATGCCAACAAATATATGTATTTCCGAGTTCACTATTTTATATTTACGATTTCTAATAATTTCTAATAACACCATATTTATCAAATAAGCGCCTTCTATATAAAACAATGCGATTGTTCGCAAAGTATGGGAAGTAATTTCCAGAGAAGAAAGTGGGAAATGTTAATATTTCAAATCTGATACTCAGTGTACTCCCATTTCCATGTTTTTACGATGCTGTTATCATAAACTGGCGATTTTGGGGTATTCACTCGATCCACCATCTAAAAACAAAAGAAGTAATTGAAATGAAAGGAGGCTTTATTGAGTTTAGTATACTATACACAAAAGATACAGGGATAATAAAAAAATCTCGTTGGTGAGGGAATAAATTCTTATTGTGTTAATAATTCTCTAAAATTGGTACAATAACGATAAATTTAGAAAATTATTTGTCTATAAGGAATCTGGACGGTTTTCGTGTGACTTTTTGAACCAAAGTTAAAGTTTTAATGTTATTAATTAATTGTTTTATTTATATTTATATACAAAAATAAAACTATACATGTATGTAGCACCAAAATTAATATTTTTCAAGCATTAAGCATTTATATACCTGATGTATTCCAGGCGGGTTGGTGTCTGCGATAGTGGGCAAGAGATTGAGAGGTTCATATTCATCAGAGACTCCGCTATCTGGGGAATCTGGTACAGGCTCTAAGTTGTTGACATAACCCTTAGGAGACCTCGTTTTGTGGACACAGTAGTCTCCGGTTAGCGGATTCTGGTAGGCGACTACAGTTCTTTAGAATAATAATGCATAATTTATTAAATATAATGTACGTAAAAGACACAAGTAAGCCGTTTAAACAGGTTTTTATACAATTAAATTAATTTTTTATTTTAAAAATGATTATGAGTAATTTATATTTATTTACCTCAATTGCTCAGCTTCCCCTTCCTTCTTGGTAGAGAATAGAACCTTTGTAGGCTTCAATAGTATAGCGATCTGTAAGAGAAAAAAATAAATAGAATTTCGTAATTATGAAGAAGTTTCCATACTCCGAACCTCATAACATAAGATTAGATTATTGTCATTATATATATTTGATTATAGTCAAATGAGTTAAAATTGAATCAAATGATCTATCTAATTTCTAGTGTATTTTCCATAAATTACATATAAATTTATCTAAGTTATTAAAAATGAAGTTTTTAATTCGTTTCAAATTTTATTAACAGCTATTATGGTAAATAATTATTTTAATAAAATGACCACAAATCTGGTAAACGTAAGGTAGCAATACAATCTACATACCTGGCCATTTTGTCTCAATCTGTGCACTCGATATCCATAATAACAACACGTAAATACTATCAAAAGTGACTGGAAAAATACATAATTAATTTATTAAAGTTAAAAAATAGATTTAAACAATTTTTTTAATTTATACGTATCGAATAGAAATTATTTTATCTACGGCTAAATAAAAGTTTTCAACTTACCAAAATAATTAAAAGAATAATGTCAATATAAACAATAATCATTGTTTTTTTATTAAATTAGTGATAATCAAGAAAAAAACAAATTTTTCACTTTCATTTCTTTGTGATTTTAAAAACTAACTGAACACGGTGCGTGAACTGAACTCCTATGGAAATAATACTCACGTTTGATAGGTCCAAATAATAAAGCCTTTCAACGATTGGTTCGTTCTATGCGGGTTTTCTGTAACGTCCAATAGAATGTTGCTACAAGTTTTCCTTCATATCTTGAGCAGATTCTACAGAGATTATAACAAAAGATGTATCTTATTCGCCTACTGTCGTTATAGTATAAACCAATGCAGTATTTCAACTTATTGTACTCAATGTGTCTATGTATTTCCTTTAAAAACATTGTATCAAGGCGAACTAAAACTTTAAGAGTTTATTTTTAAAAGAATAACAAGTTGATTTCATTACTTTTATTATAAAAAAGAATTATATTTTAGCTTTGGGAGAATCAACTAACCAAAGAATTAGCTACCACAGATTTTCACAAATACATCTTAACTAATCCTTAGTGAGCGTTACTTGTCGATTCAAAATTGTATCATATCTACATCATTTAATAGTCTGTGGCCAACAGAGACCTTTGGCGCCATCCATGGCGACGCTTGTCTGCGATCTGGAGATGAAATCATATTCTATTTTCCACGAAATATGTCAAGTTATTCGAATTTATTTCGGTTTAAATTAATTTTACAGCAATATCATTTGTTTTCTTTGAATCGAGGAAACCTATTCTATAAACCCAACTCATTTCGAACGATATTACTTTGTAGTGTTTATTTCATATTTTAATACACCTTCGAAATAAATAGGTTTATTTATCAACAGATATTTTGTCCTTTAAAAATAAGCTTTAAGTATTTTTTATATTTAATTGCTATAAGGGTTGTCGGTTTGTCTCGGACAATACAAATATACGAATAACTCAATTCTATAGAATAAATTATCTCATTAGTTTGCTACACAAAAATGCACTTCGAGATAGAACTGCATATTTTCCATTTGGCAACACCGCATTCCAAACATAGTGATTGCTGTTATGGCTTCTAATCGTCCAATTTTATATATTTTATCCAGATTTTTTATTTGATATTGATCTTGCCGAATTTAACATTAGCTCATAATATTTCTATTGAATTATAATTTTAATTTATGCTTTTATAAGTGTTATATATCAATGTAATATTTTGCCATACAAATATGCACTATGTTTTTGTAACTGCGTAGTAAACAGATACAAAAACATTGTAATTTCGAGAGCTAATGCTGGCTTAATAAAGAGCCTAAGTCTGGGCTAGCTGAAGTAATTTAGTTAAAAAGGCCTTGATTAAATGCAGACCGCCCGGTGCGCGTGACATGACACTGGCTCCCGCGGATACCAATACAACTATACTGGATACGCCTCTTATTCTCTTAAATAACAATTGTGAATACTATACTAATAATTCTATATAAAAGTGTTTAATGAAAATATTAATATTTATCGAGGGCTTCGTAGTTAAGTAGATTTATAAGTCTACGAGGTATCGGGTTCAAATCCCGGTCCCGGTCGGTTATTCGGTCTCTGGAAGGGCTGAAGCATATTTTGACACACTACCGGACAAAATAATACCAGGGACTCTGAGAATACTTACCGTTAAATGGTCGTTGTACTTAATACGGTACATTTACTGTATTTCATTGAGAGAGTGAGGATATCGAAGGACCTTAAACTTGCCGTTTAAGCGGCATAAAAATCCGGCAATACAACCAATGCACGAACTGTGGCACGGTCGTTCATGGAAACGGTGTTCCCTTGCCATATAGGAGATCCACCTGCTCCGTTGTCCGCTATACCAAAAAAATAGGAATCAAAATTTTAATTTTTAATGTAGGTAATGTTAAGAGCTTTTGGTAAATTTAGATAATGTGTCTGTAACTAGAGATCAATTAAAGAAAGCATAATTTAATATTATAGACGTATATAGCTTCTTTTATAATTTAATAATAATATAAGCAAAGAACGGAAATTTTAATTAAAATCGATTTATTAGTTTAGGAATCTTTAGCTCAAAAAGCATTTTTTCAAATATGCCCCACAAGAAGCACTATTGCAAGTTAATTTACAATAGTGAAACTACCACTGGTTCGGAAAATATACTTCTACGATAAGAACCAACAAGGAACTCATAGGGTTTAGAAGGTACCAGTTTAGAAGAAAACTCCTAGTTTACAAGGTACCAGTTGGTGTTTATTTAGGTGTTTCCGTGCATTTTTGTCTTTGTAAAAATATTTTCATTAAAATATTTATTCTAGATTGTTGAATTTACTTTCTGATAGTTCCGTTATTTCTTTAGGAATTTTAATTATAAAATCGAACGAAAAGTCCGTTGCAAAGTCAAACAATATGACACGAAACATATATTAAGATTACGGAGAAACTTATTTAGACTAATTACTTTATAAATGTGGTGAAAATTATTGAAAAGCGCTTCTAGGCCTGTATTTAATGGGAAACGCAGTTAATAGAGAGCAATCAGCCATGTGGCAACCGCAACATCGGCTGGTGCTTGTAATAACATTGCACTGCGCATCACTTATTGTATATCCACGACGTAGTAGAAGGATTATAAAATTAAATCACTGTATATTTAAAAAAATATCATTTAACATTTGCCAATATAATTAAGTTAAATTTAATAAACTGTTGACTATATGAAACATCATAATATATTTTTAAATTTAATATTCTACTGATTTTAAGACTTAAAAACTACAGAATAGTCACAGTCTCCAAAGAAACCCATGCAGTAGTCTTGTTGGGCTTGAAAGATTTGATTGCTGTGGAAACAGGGTGATAAATGGATGGAACTCCATATAGCCCGAAGGAAAGAGAATTCAAGATATATTAAAATTATAATATGTCTAATATGAAATTCTATTATATCAATCGTGGTATGTTGGTATCAATAATTGAGCTTTCGTTAGCTTATAAAAATAATAAACAATTGCCACCTCTTTTTAACCACCTGACGCAGTGACCTGATACTAGTCTTGACCTATAAAAACAGTCACATGGTGTCACGATCTCAAATCTCTATTAAATTTTAATATTGGACTGTACAAGCAATTTTAACTATTGAACAATTTGTATGCAAACAGGAAAACTAATTAAACTTACTTCAATGAAAATGAACAAGAAGCCGCGGGATATAGTGATATCGTTATTTACACGTGAATTTCGTGCAATTAACGCAAATGGCTACAATAATACGGTTAATAGTTATATAATATATAATATTTAAGTACTTTATAAAACTGGAGTTATTGCACAAATGTGGATTATCTAATTGAAAGACTACAGAACAATATCTCTTTCAACTCTTTCAGCGTGAAAGGGGATGATTTAAATTCCCAGAATTAATAGTTTTACCCGTAAGAGAGCCATGATAAAGCATTTGGTAACGCACTAATTGGGCCAACTCGTCTGAAGTGATACCACGGGCTCACAGAATACTCCTCGATACTCGATATTTCTACTGTGTTTCGCTGAGTGAATGAGGATATCGGAAGCCCTTAATAATACTTCTTAAGCGGCATAAAAAGCCGGCAACACAACCTTTGGATGGACTGTGGTGCGGTTGTCCATGGGCGGTATTCTCTAATCATAAAGAAGTCCCACTTGTTACGTTGTCCGTTATACCATAAAAAACTTAAGTATATATAATGGTTTATTATTAAATAATATCATATAATGGATAAAAGATAGAGTTTAATTTAAATTTGTTAATAATAAAACAAATTCTCATTAAATTGTCTATTAATAGAACTAGCGACATACATCAACAAATATCATCGTCATTTCAGCCGTAAGACGTCCACTGCTGGACATA
Organism: Delias oraia; assembly: GCA_018230265.1. Taxonomy (NCBI): domain Eukaryota; kingdom Metazoa; phylum Arthropoda; class Insecta; order Lepidoptera; family Pieridae; genus Delias; species Delias oraia. Next base: position 12,427 of record DWCF01005911.1, read on the forward strand.
GGCCTAAATATAGACATGTATCAACAAACATACCGATACAAAAAAGCCCGTATTTTTGTAAACGGTACGTTAATTTGGAAATTAAAGAAAAATATTTTTCAATTACATATACCATCAGTATAGGTTAAAGAACAGTAGGAATAAATATATATTAGAATAATAAGTTTCAAAGATTCGATGTTCTTCGTCCGAAGTTTCTAGATAATTAGCAAGAACACTCGAATTCGTCAGATGTTTTGATTTATTCATTCATTAATAATTAATCCTTTGTGTAAACGGTACCAGAATACTAAAGGAATATTGTTTCTTAAAATAAAATCATATTGAATCACTTCAATGAGTCCTACCTATAAAGATACAATATATATTTGGAATTTTTATTTTTTATTTTTTAAGTACTATAGATATGATGGTAAAATAATGTCTTTGAGAACTGAAAAGCCATAACATTCTTGTAATCCTTAAAATATTTTATAAAATTCCTCGAAAAAATTTCTATATTGACCATGTATTGTAAAAATTAGATTCTTTTGTATTCCTTACCTTATCTTAATATATATAAATCTCGTGTCACAATGTTTGTCCTCAATGGACTCCTAAACCGCTTAAGAGTTTTCGTTCAAATTTTCACGCAATATGCAGTTTGGTCCAATTTGAGAGATAGAATAGCTTAGATCTTTAATTATCGTCGCAATTTTATTTTATTGCAAATTATTTGTCTATAATTAATTGACAGTCACCCATTATCTATTAACTCCAAAAGATTCTAACAGATCTCGATACTTTTCGACTGGATTGAGTAAGCAATCAATAGATGGCACTACTATGGTAAACCGACAACCGTGTCATATAAGTTACAATTCAATAGCATGATTACCACGTTTATTGAGGCTAAAGTATAA
>DWCF01005912.1:0-13328 GCA_018230265.1 Delias oraia
CTTTAGTCGCCTCTTACGACATCCCATTAGGAAGACTAGGAGTGGTACTATTCTGACCCGGTAGCCACACGGGGTCACAACAAAGCGTTGTGGAAACAGCTAAATGCAATATTACAAACCAATATGACTTGAGGATCTTTAAAAAATTGCATTCTATCAAAAAAAGGCAGGGTAAGCATCCAAAGCCAAACAGGAGTGTCCATGGGCGGAAGACAAAACACTAGGCAGATGTTTTTTCTGCTAATTTGTCTTCTATATATTTTTTTAATTTTACGAAACAATATGAGGAAATTATTACCAATATAGCGAGCGTTTTATATATTTTCGTAACATTATCCAGCAATGCTTTGTATAGGTGAATAAACTTTCGTAAAGAAAACTGCTTTTCACGAAGACTTCCATGCTCCAATTTCGAGTCTAGCCAGATCGTTAAGTGTGCCACACGGAGCCATAACATCTCAAATATTATAATCACGGTAAATTCACTATGTCCTTCGATATTTCCACCATTTGTCTTGTAGCGAATGATAGGTTAGATTCAGTACCAAGATTTATAATCATAGTCAAATCAATTGTAATTTTTATTACCATCAGAGTGAAGTAGCAAAGAATTGCTGGTGATCTATCATTTGAAAATTTCAAAATCCTGTCCAAAGTTTGTATACCAGAATGGAATCTTATAAAGTACTCTTGCTTATTCCATATAGAGAAAAATCCATTTATAGTGAAAAATACGAAGAAGACAATAACATAGATAATTTTAAACCTATAAATGTTTAACTCAAAAATAAAGTAAATGTAGATACAGACACTAATTAAACTGAGACAGTAAAATTTACACAAAAACTGAACACTTTTTAAAGAACTGCACTTCCAATAATGTCCGAAAAAGAGACATATATATAAAATAGCCTTAAGCGAGGTGGTTTTCATTTTTTTTATTCTTTTTGTTCTAAATATCACAAGTGTAGCTAGCAATTGTTGATTTTCAAGTAAATTGTAATATTGAACATGGATTGAAATAATCTTAGGTAACGATCTATAATGAAATGTACTTTCGTTATTAATTTTGTTTATCGTTTGTATATTTAGGTTATGACTTAAAAGTATGTCTATCTGTGGCATTAAAGTCACACATAAATATAAATTTCTCTTTTAAATATTGCAAAACCGATACCTCTATTTTTTTTACAGTATAGCGGACAACGGAGTAAGTGGGTCTCTTATACGGTAAGAGAACACCGCCGCCAATGAACAACCACGCTGCAATCCACGCATTGTTTGTGTTGCTGGCATTTTACGCTACTAAGCGGCAGGAGAGCCCAGAGACCCTTAAAATATATCCTCACTCACTCAACAAAATATTATTTCATTCTGGTATTTTATGAACCTATGTTTAATCTTAACCAGACTACAGTTTAGTGAATTGTTTTTATCCCAATGATATTAACTTAAGCATATTAAGGCAATATTGCAGCATATGAAGAAATTAATTAATTAACAAATGTATTCGGTCTGTGGACTTTACAATGGACGGGTGAGTGTCTTAATACTATCACACCCGTGGGAGAGCTGCTGAAGTATATATGGACGCACTTATTGGGCCGGCTCGTCCGAAGTGATACCACGGGCTCACAGAGTACTTAACGTGAAACAGTACTTTTACTGTGTTTTTCTGAGTGAGAAAATCGTAATCCCTTAAAAATACCGCTTATGTGGAGTAAGAGGCCGGAAACAAAACCAATGCGCGGACTTTTGCGTTGTCCATGAGTGGCGTTATTCTCTTACCATATAGAAGAACCACTACTTCATTGTCTGCTATACCATAAAAAGTTGTAAAACGAAACATCGAGGTGATACGGATGGAAATTTGTATTCTGCCTTTTATCCAAAGTGTGCTATCTTATAAGCAAATTCATTTTAATAACTCAATACCTGTTTATATTTTAATGCTTAAATAATATCAATATATTACGGAAATGTATGTGGTTATCTTATATAAGAGACTTCTTAACTACTTTACAAAGCCATTTTCACAAATTACACCCAAGTAGAGATGAAATTGAGTCACACAAACTAGGTACTGAACGTTTGAAACTTGAGCGTTTAGTAGTGAAGCCACATTTTATTGAATTGTTCAAGTATTGTACAAGTTTAGATATATTATACCCAAAGGAATTTAATATATACAATTTATCTTTTCTCTTTAATTTACTGCTTTAATTTAATAGATTATAACTCTATTTTACATTTATTAACTCTACATATCAAATTGACGTTTTGTACGTTAAATTTGTTTCAAAAATCTTGCGATACTATTTTTTTATAGTGTTGCGGACAACGAAGCAGGTGCGATTTCTATTTACAAGTGTATATAGTTTATAGTGTATATAGTAGTAAAATTAATACGTAGTAAGAGAAAACCACCGCCACAGTCCACGCTTTATTTGTGTTTCCGGTTTTTCAATTCATTATCATCATTTCAGACATAGGACGTCTACTGCTCCATAGGCCTCCCATTCGGACCTCTATGCATCTGTCGGAGTCGACCTGCATCCAGCGTTTTCCGGCGACCTGTATATAGTCGTCTGTCCATGCTGCGGTTGCTGTTTTTCTCACTCACTCAGCGAAACATAGTTACAAGTACTGTTTCACGCTGAGTATTACCGTCGAATACATATATCTTCTATTATATATTTCCCCACATATAGCTGTTTACTTGTTTTTTTTAACGGTGAGATTCATAAGTAACTTAATAATCCAAACTTAACGAAAAGAGACTCACGCTACTGAAAACCTAATCAAACTGATGTAAAACCTGAAAAATTCATGAGCACACTGATGGTGAATATGCCATTGACACTACGACATACGGATATTCAAAATTGAAAGCAAAGATGCAACCTTAATTTTCTTATATAAGAGAGAATTGAGAAATATTTTATCTATTCTCAAACTGTGAACTAGTAATAAAATTACTTGATTTATTTTAACAGCCTACCCTTCAATGGATCCGTTTGCATCTTTATCATAGCCGGAGCTATGAAGCCCATGGGAGGCGAACCGCCACTTTTGTCCACATATTTAAAAAATATAATATTTTTATCTTCAATATCTCTTTCTATTGAACTTTTCCAAGCCATTATAACGGCAAAGCTCGAGGTGTCCATGGGCGGTGGTTTCTCCTAGGTGAACATTCTGCTCGTTTGCCATCATTTCCATAAAAAAGAAGCGTTAAATAAATTAACTTAAAGGAATTTGTATAAAATATGGCGTTATGTTTGCCTTCTCTGTATGTATATCTGGTAAGCAGCTCTACGCTTCCAGAAGCACCATTAAAACACGCAGGATCAGTTGAATCTTGCCATTCGCCCGGATTTTATAACTTGAATACATAATTTATGACCGGAGCCAGCTCACGGAAACTAGCGCCTTCATAACCCTTACGTTTCCATCCGGGAATAAAAGATGGCGCTGAGTTATTTGAATTAGGGCTTAACTTTATTTCGCTTCTTGCTAGCTCTACCATCTTCAGCGAATACTGGATTTTCTGGATTTTAATGGGAGATTCTGTTTTCTTTTGTTGCAATTCCTAGAAAATTAACATAAGCTAGTTTATTTTCTACATGTATATATTTTCGTTGGCGACACTTAATATATTTTTTATAGAAACGGTGACCAACAAGCAGGAATCTCATCGAGGTTGGACATCCCCAGCGACTCTTGAGCTACGGATGCGTTGCTGGCCTTTTAAGGACGCTATTTTTTGTAGTTCCCAAGTAATGTTAGTTTAGTAACACCTCTACAGGCAGCTGATTCCCAGTAACAAAACGCCTTCGTTCTACAAATTGAGCTAATACAAACGAAACTGTATTCTGCGTCAAAGTCTGATGATGGAATGCTGTAGCAATTAACAAAAATTCGCCATCAATATTTAATTAAAAAATACTAGATTCTTTGCATTGCATTTCAAAGATATCCTAACTCAATAAGTGAAACAGTACAAGCACGGTTTCACACTGTGTATTGTGTCAGCCCGTGGTTTCACTTCAGACAAGGCGGTACAATGTTCGGTCTCTCCCACAGAAAAAACGGTTTTGGTGTTTGAAGGGTAGGGAATTCTAATACCAGTATAGATTATATACGAGTGTATTAAAGAACGACAAACATTCGCTTGTTAAAAATATATTAAAAACATCATTTACATGACATACACGAAGCAAATTACGTCATTGCAAATTGTGAATAATGCGACAGCGCGATGCCAAGCGAAAATGTATGAAATTATATGAATTATTCATATTCAGCTTTCCGATAGCTTGGAACCAGTATCGCTTGAGCTGCGTAATAAAATTTTCTTTGTTGTTCTTTTAATAAAGGAAACGCAAACAACGTATTTAAATTAACTTGCGTCTTTGACAGAAAGTTTTTAATTTTGCTTTTTATTCTCCTTCAAAGATATATCCTTGGAATATATTAGAACTCTGAATATTGTAAAATATTTGTTTATAAGACAGTGTTGTTTCTAAAGCTAACGGATATTTTATGGCACATTGAAAGATATAGACATAAACGTAACATGACATTTTATGTATGGAAACATGCCACTTGTGTAAGGCAAATATCTTTTATTGGTATAAAACCTAAAGGCTCATTTAAGTTAAATGGTCCAGTTTCCAACACTACACCAAGCTCAACCTAGGTCACGGATATGTTGATGGCCTATAAATATAACAACCCATCGTCCAAAGACACTCATTGCTCTAGCTGGACTACGAATGGGTTGCCGACCTAAAGCTCGTAGGTACACTCTTTTTGGGTCTGCATTTTCCCAGTTGGTTTTTTAAACATATTTTTTAATATATTTCAGTTATTTATTTTGAATCAAGATGCTTTAAATTAACATATGAATTCTATTACAATTTAGGAAATAATCTAAAAAAAAATAATTGAGTTTATTTTGCAATTATTTTTAGTCACTTAGTTCAACTTTTCTAACCACGAATTTTCGTTCCATAATATTGTCTTAGCTTATAAATTAATGGTGGACTCGGTAGACGTCACCCTGCGTGGTACGCCATCTACGTCCGACTTACGGTTTTATATTTTTTTTCGACTTATTTTTTTACTATATTTAGGGCAATTTACACAATACCATTATAACTCATGGTCCTTTTATTATGTACTATGAGCTATTGCAAAGTTTAAAATCCGCTCAATCGTTTACGCGTGATAAATTAACAAACATCCATCCATACTTACAAACTTTCGCGTTATATTAGTAGGATTACTATAAATTTAGAATATCTTATAGCCACTTCAATGTAAAGTAATTTCATATTCGATGACATGGTTCATTTCATATTGGTCGATGTTTTGTATTACTGTAATGGAAACATCAATCTTATTGAGATTACTCGGCTGGCATTTTTTGAATCAGCACAGCGTTTGGGGGCGAAAGGAATTCTTTTATGTGCGTGCAATAAATATGATATTGTGTCATTTGTTCGAGATATCAAGCTTTATTAACTTTACAGTAAAATGTGTCGATAAAATTTTCATCCTTATTTCGATTCACCTTTTGCTTACTAAGTACAACTTAACTGACTGTGGAAACGATTTAAGGGGTTTTATATTTCCTTTGTCAAAGTTGAAGAAATAGAATTGCCTTTATGTTTGTTTTCAGATATGATTATATTTTTGCATCGGCTTTTTAAATACAATTTGAAAGTTTGTAAACGAATAATAAAAGATTATTGTTTTTAATAATAAATTAAATTTTTTAAATTTAATCCATGCTTTATACCTTATAATATAATACTTTTATATTTAGTACAATAATTTAAACAAATATATAACATTATAATTAATAGTAATACGTGTTTTGTTTAGCATTATTGTAACAACCCCCGGTATTGAACTCAACAACTCTACAAAAAGTTAGTAAGTATTTTTCTGCCTCTAGTCACCAAGTAATCCTTTATAATGAGAAGACGAAAGCTTTTTTAAAATTATATAGCGGACATGGGGCAAACTGATCCCTAATTGTAAGAGATCACGTTGGTTGTGTTGCCGGCTTTCTTCTCCGCTTAAGTTGAATAACTCAGTGGGCCACCGATAAATTCACTTAGTTGGTAATATTCTGGTTGTATGTGAAACAGGCATTCTTGGAAGTCCAAGGGGGAGGCCCATGTCCAGCAGTAGACGTCTTACGGCTGAAATAATAATGTGAAACCTGCTATAAACTTCGCTATGAAGTCAAATTAAATTAGATTTTCCGCGCACTTTGAATTATAAATCCTAAACATAATAAACAATAAAATTCGCAAAGAACAATAACAAGGATTGTATAAACAAATAAAATTTTCCGTGAGCCATTAAAATATTTTATCTCTTATGAATATAATCCAAAGTTTATAGCTATCTTAAATTTGAACCATTTTAAGGGCAATAATAAGATGATATAAAATTGTAAGACGCCCTTAAAGGATTATCTCTGTCAGCTACACCTTTTTTATTTCGAGGGTGTAATTGGTAAATGCCCTTGCCTAAACAAAACATTAAAAAAATATCTTTAAAACTTTTTAACGTCGCTTTTCTATTGTTACTTGAACGAAATAGCGTTCAATAATAAAATTAACAATTAAATACAAAATCATAAACTCACAGACTACTCAAAGAAAAACGGTAGTTGTACTGTGTTTCGAACAGTTAGTGAGGTTATCGGAGACCCTAGAAATATGCCGCTTACTCAGCGTAACGAGCCACACACAATCAAAAGCGTGGACTATATCGTGATTGACCATGGGTGGTGATATTCTTTTACCATATAAAGGAACCACCTGCTCAGTTGTCCGCTATAAATTGTCATAAAAAATTATTAACTTTGAAATAAGTCATTAAATACTACTATATATTTATAAACCTATTAAAATAATATATAAATAGTGACCAAGAAAGCCTTATGGTAAAAGGCACCAACAACAATGGATAACTTCTTACTTCCACAATCCACAATCCTTGCTTTTTACCGTTGTAGACCTCCAGTTTCCGCACTTCCTAGTTTAACAGATTAAAAGTACTATTTCCCATTGCTATTCTGTGAACTCATCGTATCATATAGGAAAATAAATAGGTTTTAATTTCAAAATCTTTCCAAATATCCTATAATATTTAAATTATTATTAAATATAAATAATTATGTATAATTATGTTAATGCTATATAAAGAGATTCGTACAAGTGTTTGAATTTTATATTTAAATAGTGTATCTATATATTTATTTATATAAAAACGGAAAACTAGCAAGAGGCTTATGTAAGCGGTCCTACGCCCATTAACACCACTAGCTTTACCAAATTACACAGACAGATCATAACATAAACATAAAACTAAAACATTACCTATGTATGTATATATTTAAAAGATGAAGAAAAGCAAAACATAATATATCTTTAAATCCCAAACGATTTCCCTAAGCTATCAAAATTCTCCATGACACGGTGAAATGAAGCATCAATCATCCCGGTCCCTGGAGTCCAGAGTTCAAAACTTAAATTGAGTGTGCTTTATTGTTTTCGGAGACTCAAACTTCGAGTTCAATTTAACTAATTTACGTGACAAGGTCTGTATAGAATGTTTAAAGTTAATACGATTATTTCGCATTTTGGATAAGCTTTTGGCATTTCGATATATTTTTATGAAAAAATTTAAACTGTTATATTTTAGGAGCTATTTCTATAATAAAAGTAAAAAAATCCGTAGCGATTGTTTGGATTTCGACTTTAATAGGCAAGTTTGATTCCTTTTTTTTAAATTTCGATCTTATAAACATAAATTATAAGATATCAATCATTTAGAGTAATGTATTTTTTATTATATGCGACCAACGAGGAAGGGAGGCATTAAGGCTTAGGTTGTGTTGTCGGTTTTTTATACTTTATTTACCAGTAAGCTGAACTTGATGGCCCTTAGACATTGTTACTTACTCAATGACAGACTGTACAAGCAAGTAGTAAAAATTTCACTCTGGACGATCCAGCCCATTCACTACGTCAGCATATCCTTCAGCGTGTCTCTCCCACGCATCAGACAGAGTTAAAATACTCATCCGTCCATTGCTAATCTTTTCCAAAAACAAAACACAATTTATAAAATACATTTTATTAATGCCTGATGACTTGACGTAATGGTAATTTATAAGACCGCTTCACCACAAGGCTCAAACCTTAATTACATACAACAAAAACGGTTAGAAAAGTAAAAAAATGTATATGTCATATTTAACATGCATAAATTATTTCAAAATAAACGATATATCTAAAAAATACGTATACACATAATATGAGAGTTTTATATGAATTATTTAATTTAAGTTATTAACGCTTTTTGTATACATTGTATGATTGTAAGTTAAAATATACGCGACGGACTCAAATTAATACAAAATTAGTCAAAATTGAGTCTACATGTGGCCATAAATTGTTATTGAGTTCCCGGTAATACCGCTAGACGTTCGGCTACTGTATCGTATAGAGACTGAATAATATTTAGACTAGACCAGTGTTCTGCAGAGTGTGTACCGCGGCACATTGTTGTGCCTTGGAAAAATAAGACTGTTAATACTTATGTCAAGTAATAAGGGTTATAAAATTACTTGTAAACACATACAATATCTTCACGTGAGCACACGAGCGACAAGTTCTTGTTTCATTATTTTGGTACTTAAAAAGTAAATGTTAATTAATAATTACATAAGATTGTTGTTTGTGATGTACTTTTAAAAATTTATATTTCGCTGGATGTTCCTTGAACTCAACAAAATGCAGGAAACTGGACTAGAAATAGTATAAAAAAGAGAAGATAAGATAAAAAAAAACCACTTGAATAATCAATGAAAAGTTATTGCTTTTTTTAAGTTATAACGGACATCGGAGTAGATGGGTGACATACGAGTAAGAGAACAACGCCCTCATAGACAACCACGCCATAGTTTGTGCTTTGGTTATTTTGTCAGCTCTTTACCCCACTTGAACCGAATTTCACGGATCTCCGCAATCCTCAGTCAATTAGCGAAACATAGTAGGTATGTATTTCGTGCTGGCCCTATTAGTGAGTCGACATGTTTCAGCATGGCTCGTCAATGGGCAAGACAGTGACAAACACTCGCACGACCAATGCCAAGCTTCTTTAAAGCCCGAATGAATATACGGTCACACTCTGACATTCTGAAAGATTTAAATAGTAAGGAGCGAAACGTCTAAGGCCGGCATTTTTACTTAACAAAACTTCTGAGAACCTATTTATAAAATTATATCCTCATTAGGCAGGGTTAAATTCGAAATCCTACCATCGGCTGAGCTCTTTGCTTTTCCCAATCTAATATAACCTTTTTTTACAAAATTCAGGTTTCAACGATTCTTAGACTCTGATGGTGTTGTGGAATGCGCAGCTCACGGTCAAGTCCCACCGGGTGGGTGATGGGATGATCCGGGTGATGCCCAACAAAATTATCAGCTGACGAAACTGCCACTTCTGTCCCCAGCATATACCATAGCGTGATGTGCTGCCTTATACCATAATTACTGTAATTAAATCGTCTATATATTTAAACTCTTCATGGAAATGAATAAAGAGCTTAAAACTGACATTGATATATCGACAACAACACAAACAAATGCTCTTAGTAATTTATTCGGACAATGCAACTTGCATTCGAACTGAAAATGAATGAAAATATTTTCCCAAATTGCCTTTTCCATGAAAAGCCAAATTAACCTCATTTTCATTTTATATAACATTTAAATACGTAAAAATAGGTATAATACCCCTCAAAAAAATTGAGTCCTGTGATATTTTTTTTTAATAAATATTACGTAGGATGCTCATCTAGGCTAATGCTACAACGCCCATGGACACCCCTAAGGGTGTTAGGGTGTTTTAGGGTGTGGGGCTTACCCCATCAGGGCCACGGGTGCGTTGCCATCCATTCTGCTGACTACAATAAAAAGACAAAAAAATCTATGACTATAAAATATTGACTTCACATTATTCTTTATTAAATATTTATTAAATATTGACTTCACATGGTGTCTATTAACTCCTTTCAAGTTTTTTTGTAGAAATTTGCTTTTGTTTAATACAAAAGTACAAATCTTTTTCTTAAAATAAATGAAAATAAGTAGTATTATATAGTAAAATTATATACACGGACGGCCTCTCGATGTAATTTCAGTTACTAATTAAATGATTTATGTTTGTTTCAACTGTGTACCGTTGTGGGCAACTAATGAAGTGACACTAAATCACTGGCCGCAATATATTATGATGTCACTATTGACAGCGACCGACCAGCTTAGCTACGCAAACACACATATCCACTTTAATTTATAACAGGTAATTGGAAACTAAAGTTGTAAATGCTGAGCATTATATGCGTGTATATTGCTTATATTATATGTAACCGACATTTTCCGCCGCATTAGTAAGATAAAAGTGGTACGTCCCACCATGCGATGGCAAGACGACCCCATGAAACTCGCGTGTAACCGCTGGATCCAGATCTCTCAAGATCGCAAAAAGTTGGCATCTTTGGGGGAGGCCTATGTCCAGCAGTCGATTTAATAGGTTGATGTTTATGTGAATAATAAAATAAAAATTTTACATTAACGAAATCAAATAAGGTCAGTGACTGCAAACGTTCATACTATACAAAAACATAGGAAATACTCGTACAGTGTCATCCGAATATTATGTATATTGATAGAGATAAACATTTAGAAGAATCACAAAAGGAACCATCCAATTTGTTAGAGGATAGCTTTCAATTGTATCCCTTCTATTCGAGCAGCTATTTACATAAGTTACATTATTTGCTTGATATTTTGTGGAAATAATCTTTTGAAAGCAACGCTTCTAGTCTCGGAGATGCTTTTCTTTATAATTTACAAATAATTATAACTTATTGCATTTTTAAATATTATATATAACTTATTATAACTGCATTTTGAATCTATGTTCATTTTTATATACCTTGGCACTTTTATTATTAAAAAAAAACACTGTTTTCAAAATATCAACACAAGTTAAAACCTAGTTTTAGATATATCTAATTTCTAATTTCAAGTAGTAGTAGTCTAGTTTCAGCTTTGAATATTTTACTTAATGTGTTTTGATACTATCTCTGTTTAAAGATCCTTAGAACTTTTGTGAAACAAATTTTATTTACATGATATCAAAGCAAGTTAAACCATAATTGTTCATAGACTATGGTTTATGAAAAATTAAAAAAAAAAACTACGAACTGAAAGCTAATAAAATCTTGTGACTACCTAAATAATATTATATATTTTACATTACATATTTATATATTATAAGAATCTCCATACTCAATAAGTATAACAGGTCTAAATTTATAAGATCTTAAAGAATGAGGTTTGTTATAAGTTTTTTGTATGTAATTTTTTAACTTGCACATCAAATCAACTTTGGTTGGCTTTGCCTTTTAATTTAATATATTTTAACTATATTTGATTATCTATAATAGATTAAACGTGAATCTATTAAAATATATAAGATTGGTTCATCAACTCCTAAACTACAACGGCGGTCTAACGAAAATGATACACAAATATACGTTTGTTGTAAAATACAAACATTCAGAATCGAGAAAGCTTTGTAATGTATTTCTACCTTTATTGATGCTTACGGTTTTGTGTATTTAGTCATAACAATTCAAATACGCAGGTACTTAACTTGAGTATTCCATTCTTCATAAAAGTTCAATAATGTTCAAATATTATTATTTTTTTATAATACATGTGTATGGTATAGCGGACAACGGAGCAGGTGGATCTATATGGTAAAAGAAAACCTTTGGACAACGGCACAATAGTCCGCGCATTGGTTTTGTTAAGGATCTCCGAAGGTCACTCAGAGACACAAATTACCATGTACCATTGTCCGTTGCCATGAGCGGCGGTGTTCTCTTGCCAAATAGAAGACTTAGCTGTTCCGTTGTCCGCTATAACTTAAGAAATTTTAGATTTAATTAATATTTTCAATTTCATTTCCTAAGTATAAGCTAAGATCAGCTAATAAATTTTGATTAAAATTCGTCTTAATTTTATGTAAAAATGATAGAGATTCCAAAAACCAACCTTTTGAATTCCTACGAAGCTACGAAGCTCTCTTACTGATTTTATCGTCCTAGTCCTAAAGCTTTGAATCTATCCAAAAAAGTTAATAGATTTCTCACATGATCTGAACTTGGCACTTAACGCATATACCGAAACCCTCGGAGTCGTTTAATAAAGGTCCAAAGATAAATATTAATTCTTCCGTAATTTTTTCACCACCAAAACCATTTTTAACCCAGCAAACGTGACGAAAACACCCCTGGGCCTCTAAATATCTTTAAACGCGTCTCATTATTCGCAATAGCCACATAACACTTTAACCCTTCAAAACAGATGGGTTCTTTTAGATCCAGCTAATACTTGTTACACAACTGAAGCTAAGATTTCTAAGCTTTTCTAAGTAATATCTAGAATTATAGGTATTTTTTTAAATATATTTAATAAAATAAGAATTAAGGCATATATAGCCTCAAAATACTTAATACTCAGCCTTTTAGCTGAAAGCTTAGTTTTGAACGACAGGATAACAGTGTGCACATATGTAACATAATCCCAGATGTTCCGTTGTCCGCTATACTATAAAATAAAAGAAAAACAGAAACTGTATTTGTGTATAACTGAGTGAGGATGTCGGATGCCCGTGAAGTGTATTGCTCAAATGGTGAAAACAGCCGGCAACACATCGAAAAAACCAATTTTTGTGCGGTTGTGTATGTGCGGCGGTGAACTCTTACCATATAGGCGATCTGGTGGCACGATAAACAATAAAAATTGAACAGTGAAAAAAACGTAGGGCTAATATGATATCATAATACAAATAAAATACTTAAAAAAATAGTTTTATGTAGTATTCATAATATATATTAGCAACTACACTTTTGCTGTAAATGAATTAGGCTCTTTTGGCTTAAGAATATCTCCAGTTGATTTTAAGGAATAGATACGCTCAAATTTTGTATTTCTCCAAGTTTTATGGTTTAACTCTACGAGTGGTGGTACGCGGCCCAAAATTAAAAAATATTAGGATTCCTTTACAGGCAAATAACGTGATCTGTAATTTCTATATTATAATATTTTAAGCAATTTTTCGTACCTTTTTTGTTAATTTACTATTATCATCAGCCCATCTAAATCCACTGCTGGACATAGGCCTCCCCCAAAGACGCCCACCCGCTGCGATCTTGAGCGATC
>DWCF01005913.1:0-13328 GCA_018230265.1 Delias oraia
CAGCGCTTCGGTTGTGTAGCCGGCTTAATTGGTGCGTTCACAAATTATCCAGCATGACTCTTCCACTAAGACAGAAGAAAGTCTTGATAAACTCGCCCGGTCATTGTAAAGCCTTTCCAAATAAGAAGGTACAATTGACAAATTAAATTATAATGATTTTTTTTTGGAATGCGTCCAAATGTAATACTTCTGTTTGCAGAACAAGTCATTTCAAAAGTGATAGTCTATATATAAAACACTCCAAAGAAAAATGCTAAAAGATGTTTCCATGCTTAAATAAAATTAGATCGTTCAAACTGTCTGTTACTAACTGAGTAAATACTGTTTAGTCACAAATTACTTTAACTAAATCATTCAAAATAAGAACACAATATAGAAATGTTTTGAGAGCCCCGTAGCTTAGTGGTTTTAAAAGTGTACCGATATTATAATTCACTCTGCGAAACACAGTTCAAGTACCGTTTCATGCTGAGTATTCTGTGAGCCCGTGGTATCACTTCAGACGAGACCTGCCCAATTAGTGCGTCAGCATATGGTTCAGCAGCTCTCACGGGTGCGACAGTAATAAGACACTCGTCCGGCCACTGCTAAGCTCTTCCAGAGGCCGAACAAATTATAAATTAAATTATAATTTATACTTGTCCGGACCGGGCTTCGAACCCGATACCTCTGGCTTCATGATAGATCTATTAAACGAGACAACGAGGCTCTCATCATTTTTTTTCCATAGCGGATTGATTGCAGCCAACATAAAACTGTAAAAAAATTGAAATTTCCTCTCAGTGTTATTTTAAATGAGGTTAACGCTTTTACTTAACAAATTTATATAAATCGATTGTATTATCTTAACATGCAATTGTAAATAATGTATTATTAATTCAGATATTGTCAGAATTACCATAAACAATCAAATTTATGTGTGTACACGAAATGTAACGACGGGGTAAAGTTTTAATGGGTGAAATTTTTATTTTGTAAAACAATTTTACGATCGCCTTATCTAAACTCTGATCTGATTTTCAGTAAATACCAACTATGTTCAAGAATTGGCATTTAAATGTTTTTTTATTATCAAGTAATTTAATGTCTGTTAAATTTTGCAATAATTTTTTATTATTATTTTATAGCATAGCGGACAACGGATCTGGTGGGACTCCTATATGGTAAGGAACACGCAGCCCATGGACAATTTTATTATCCTCACTCACTCAGCGAAACACTATACAAGTAAGTACCGTTTTCCGTTGAGCATTCTGTGAGCCCGTGGTATCATTTCAATTGCAGACTTTAAATATTTTTTTTTGATTATACACACTTATATATAATTATATTGTGAAAATTGGTTGAAATATAATAAAAAATGTCATAAAGTCAGACTCAGTTGCGTAAATGATGATAATGACGTCTTCTGAGTCCACTCAATAATATAATAATAAGACAGGCCAAATAATTATATATATATATGTAGCTCTAATCTCTAATTAATACAAAAACACACGGAGGCAAAGCAAGCCTATAATTATAAATAAAAATTCTCAACTTTTCACTGTCTTTTAGCAATTTGTTAACAAGATTATACAAATTACGGCGTCAATTTGAAAATCCTAGCACTAAATCGTTCGAGGCGCTAAGCACCTTCGATTTAAATTAATATTGTACTTAGATACTATTACAAATTGCTCTCCGTATTACATTGATTACTTTGTAATGTGAAGTAAGATTTATTGACTGAATATCCTTTTAGTAACAAAGTGGTAAATGTTAGCTGCTTGTAATTTCATTGTATATTAATTTTCACACAATCCTTAGTATTATTTCATTTATACTAATATTATTAAGAGAAAATATATCGTTGGGAAGCTACACTGTCTCCCATGAACATAGCTTATTTTATATTAATTATAAAATAAGGAATCTTTTCTAAAACACCTAATTTTTAACCCAAAGAGTAAAACGTTACCTTAAAAATGTCTTACATCGCGTCCGCTGTAAATACTTTTGCTTATAATATTATATAAAGAACAAAATAATATCAGGACTGTATGTGTAACTGATATATTGATATCAGAATAAATTTACATTTAATAATAATAATTATAATGACGTCTTTGTCAAAGCTCTTTATTTGTACCTTGGTATTAATAATGTATATGGGAAAGCAATGTTTGCCGGGGTCAGCTAGTAATTTTTCATTTAGCCCTTCTGTTTTGGTTTTACATTGGTAATTTCTACAATGTCTCTAGACAGAGAAGCAGTGTATCTACCACTAACCATTATATTTCTGTGTATAATATATAATAATAATAAGTTATAGAGAAATAGTTTTCTAAGTATGGATAGATGTTTATTACTCTTTCGCAAAAACTATTCAACATATTTAAATGAAATTTTACAATAATATAGCTCATACATCAACATATCGAATGAGATGATTTATAATTATATAGTATAAAAATGGCCAAAATATAAATGGAAAATATCTTCCCTCCGTTGTGTTGCTCCTTATTCAATGCTTTATAAAAAGTGTTACCGTGATCGCATTTAGTTCAATACGCGGTTTTGTTTGAATCTGTTTCCATCTAGACAGCAACTTCATAATAGCCCCCTCGTAGAAGCCTTCTTTGTATATTATATCTATATATTATAATATAGTAATTCAATAATCGTTTCCAATATAGTTTTTTCACCTATAAAAACTTGGCGCCGTAATAATACTAAAAATTATTTATAATGCCAATTAATATTCATCTTATTCATCAATGTGGCTTTACACACAAAATCAATTAATTTGAATGTTCGGAATTAAATTGTGGTTTATTAATATATATTTCACACTACATTGAAATACATAGACCGAACCTTTAATGATTTTAAATTTAAATCAAAAAACGATTTAAAAATAAAACTTTGGCAGTATTTTACTAATTTTTAAACGTAAAATTTATATTACTTAACAGGTATGTAATCTTTGATACGAACAGTGGGGTGTTTTGAAGTGTCTATATGTCTATCACTCTTTAAAGAATTTGCAGTTACGGTTACAAGAATAAGCTGATCTTATTACGATAAGGCCAGCAACGCACCCTCGTCGATGCAAGGACTGAGAGTGTCCATTGGTGGAGGACACCTTAAGTTCTGTGAACGTTGCCACTTTTTCCATAAAAAATTAATTACAGATAACGAACATTTCTTCTGAGAACTGATAATTATTTGAATGAATCTGTTAATTTTTGTTGCCGGATTTTTACACTACTTAAGTGGCATTTTTAGGGCCTCCGATATCCTCATTCACTCAGCGAAACAAAGTAGAAACACCGTTTCAAGTACAACTACCATTTAAAACTAAGTATTCTGTTATATATAATATAAAAATACATACATACATATACATAGTATTTTAAGAGTGTCCAAGTGCATCTTAAATGTTACGTAACTAAAATATTGGCATAGATGGCGCCGTAAAACTGAATAAATAAAACTAATGATCATTGTCTGTCAAATCGTGACTGAAGTACGAGAGATGGAAAAGGTGCAGTAACATTAAGCTGTATATTGTAATATAATACTGTATTTTAAAATTTGTATTTTTATAATAAGCAATTGAAAAATTTCGAAAGTTCTTTCAATATTAAGATTCTACAAATTCTAAATAAGATATAAGACTGTATTTTATGCATACAACAAAATCAAGACGAATTACTAGCAGTTACGTAAAGTAAATAAAAAAGTTTCATTTTTTTAAACTCTTATGAAAGGGACGAACCCTTTCATAAGAGGCTATGTCTTGTTGAATATTCATTTGATTACAATTTACAAGATATCATTTACGTAAACTATAATTTTTCTATTTATATGTTATTATATAAAAGAGATTTATTGACCATTGCCTTAAGACTTGCCAGGTGCCCGCTTTTGAAGAAGCCTCAAGCCTACCTCCTATACTGTAAAAATATATTTGAATTTTCGTAACAGTTATTATTATAATAAATAATAATATGATTTTCTCCCAGTACTATAAAAACAGTTTCACCAGTGGAAGAGCCATACTGAAGAATATGCTGATGCAATAATTGAGCCGGCTCGTCCGAATTGGTACTTACGGGCTCACAGAATACTCAGTGTAAAACGGTACAAATACTGTGTTTCACTGAGTGAGTGAGGATTCCCATGGCCCTTAAAAATGCTGCTTAAGTGGCGTTAAAAGCCGGCAACACAACTAATGCGCGGACTATAGCGTGGTTGTCCATGGGCCGCGGTGTTCTCTTACCCACCTGCTCCGTTGTCCGCAATATAAAAAAAAATATCACGATTCAAAATCTCCGCTTGACCCTCTAATGAGGTAACACCCTACACCATAGATCTTATAAACTTTTAAAGTATTTGTTTTGACGTACAGTCGTTATAACAATTTGTTTCTGATATTGATTACTCACTTCCGCATCAATTCAAGTTTATTTTTCATCTATTAATTGATGCTTTGTGTTCAAGCATGCGATAATCACTTAGGCCTTTGAATATTAATTGTTTTTTTTTACGGTCGCCGCGACCGATCCACTTCCTATTTTAGTTACAACCGACAGAAATAGATACTACATACAACAACGCCTTAAAATGTTGTTACTCTCTTGCCTATGTGAAATTGTTGTTGCAAAAACGAGACAGAATACTTTAAGAAGATATATCAATTTAGCAAAATTACAATTGTAAGTTAATTTCAAGTGTATGAAACAATTGTGAAGTAGTATATATATATATGATATCTATTAAATATAGTGCAATTGTACTAAAAGCGTAAAAGCGCATTTTCTTCATTTTCTAGTTTTTTTATTTAAGCCAACAGAGAAATTTTGGTAACGACTATAAAATATAGTCAGTAGAGTCACTTACACTACAACTAAATCATAGTTATAGAACCTTAAAAGATTTCCTTTTTGTTTTCTAATAATATTGTATGTTTGTTCTTCTTTTAAGCTTAAAATTTAAAAAAATAACTATGTTTGATAATCCATTGTGTTACATATTTTCCGGTAACGCACCAGCGCCTCTGCAAGGGCTGGGATGTCCATGGGCGGTGGACCGCTTATCCTAGGTAAGCCTCCTGGTCGTTTGGCACAATTTCCATTAAAAATAAAAACCTATGTACTCTAAGTAGTTTAACGTTTAAATTTTAAGTCAGACAAAGTTTTTTTGTTGAAATTTCTTTCAATTTTGATTCAAGTTATAAAGAATGTATAATTTGATTGATATTACCTTAACTCTAAGTTATCTGTTATCCTCTGATATCTTTACTCAGCGAAACAAAATACAAATACCGTTTCGCGCTGCGTATTCTGTGAGCCCGTGTTATCGGACGAGCCGGCTCCAGCTTGTGCGTCAGGATATGCTTTAGCATGTTTCTCCTATGGCTGAAATGTGTATATATATTTATTAGGTGCCCTCTACGCATTGGTTGTGTTGCCGGGTTTTAACGCCACTAAAGCAGCATTTTTAAGGGCCTCCGATATCCTGACTTACTCAGCGAAAAATAGTAGAAGTAGTTTCAAATACAATTACCATTTCACGCAAAGTATTCTGCGAGCCCTTGGTATCGCTACGGACGAGCCGGTCCAATTTGTGCGCCAGCAAGGCTCTCGCACAGGTGAAATAACACATCACTTCTGCCACCTGCCTAATCTTATCATCCCATCTCTAGTGTGGGCTATATATTTAAACATATAGATATTACCTTAATACCTTACTACTGTTATTTTATGACATTTTCTCTATTATGTTGGCTGTATGTCGTACGCTATGGCCAAGCAAGGTGAATGCTCAATGTACGGATACTAAATAATGTTTAAATAGTAATGTTAGACCGGTCAAGTTGGAAATCATCTCCATTTTCAACGATGTTTATTTACATGACATATTTCCAGTTTCCATATCGTCCATGGCATACATTGGAAGCTCGGCTGAGAAAATGTGTTTTTAATTAAAGCTCATTAATACCTAAGAATAATCAGACTGCAATAGCTCCTAAAAAGCAAATTTCACAATGATTAAGCAAACATTTTAATGTTATTTATTGTTTTACACTGAAAAAAAAACAATATTCCATTAAAATTATAAACGCAAAAGTAAGTATGGATGGATGTAAAAACTGTCACTAAAAACTAATAAAAGGATTTTTATAAATATATATATTGCTATAATATTGCGATAATATTGCTCATACAGCAGAACTACACATTAAAAATGATATTATGTAAGTCCACTAGAGTAACAATATTAATAAGCAATCGCTTTTTTATATTAAAAAATTTCACTTTTCTAACAGTCAGTATTAAAATTTTAATTTATATATTAAATCAAAAACATCAGGACATTTAATAAAATACGAAACATAATGCATAACATTAAAAGTGAAACTATAATATAATCTATAATTCTACAATATACAATGTGACACATGACACGTCACATCTATAATAATATTTTATTTCGTTTGTGTTTTGGTGAAATCGTTGGAGGTAATCTCTGGAGCTACAGAACCGATGTTAAAGAAAATTTACCAATAGAAAGATAGGTATGGTATTTCTGAGTAATATAGACTATATATTAACCCGAAAAAACCAAATGTTTATTGAAATCAAAGAATAATCATTAAATAATGTTTCTTACGAACGCTGACTTAACGATAAAAGATATATAATTCATTACTAGGGAAAAGGTATATGGCTTGATATAAAAGTTCACGACATAATATCTTACTTTCATATGTATATGGAAAAATAATATTAGCCAGATCAGGTGGTATATACTAAAGTCTGTAGAAGTTTATAAAAAGATTGACTAAACATTTTAATCAAATAGTAACTTTTATTACTTATAAGAGCGAAGTTGGCTTATAAATTATCTCGTCTCATGTCAGTTGTGTTCAGAAGATTGACATGATTTATTTATGACCTTAAACGTTTGATCTAAATAAAAGAGCAATATATGGTACTGGTTGTAAAAAAAATTACTTTTATCTGTAAAATACGCCGCGTTTAAAATATACTTTAGGATGCACCTTGGCCAGATTGGTGATTTTTGTTTGTCGCCATTCCTTTTCTTATGGAATGCTGTGCAAACAATAATGTAATAAAAATGTAAATAATATATAATAATATATTCTATCACAATATACAATAATTACACAATTTACTTTTTTATATTATCTAGTTATCAAAATTTTTAAAATTTTTATGTTTTATGTGAATGTTTTAGAAATTTTCGGGATATTTTATTTTATTAAAGTATGTAGGATATTTATGTTAAAATATATTTTTAAAGAAAAATCATAACTGAATCGAATTTAGACAAAGACTGTATTTCAGGAATACTTTTATTTCAAAGTTTGTTGTTAATCTTCCTCCTAGCAAAAATGTTGCTATTTTAATAAAATTATTGAAATATTTCATTTGTGCTTGTCAAATATAGACAAACAGACGTAGAAGTATGTCTGCCAGACCTACTAGGTTATGGAATTTCACAACATATTGTAATAAACCGAATCGTCAAATGGTCAGCTATGGGAGGGACGAAACTCAACAAAATGTCACCTGGCAACTTATTGGACAATATTTATTCAATGCGACGCGTTCCACTCGAGGCTCGTGTATTGGAAACGTTAATGACATTCACAACTTCTATTATGTATTGAATAGGAACTAACTCGATGGAATGACTTGCGAGCTTAGGAGATGGCACTCAATCCAAAAATAATAGTTATCGCATAACAGTATAACTCAATATATTTGGCCTTCTAGTCAATTTCATCTTGAAAATCCCGCGATTGGCCAAATTCATACCATAGATACGCATAAATGATGCAATTTATATAGAGAAAAATCATAGAAAATCATTCGAAGAAGCTAGTAAAATTTAAACGTTTTAATTAGTGAAAAATTTAGTTATAATTGGCACGGCTCATCTGAATACTCAGCGTGCTACAGTATTTGTACTTGCAGAGTGAGTGAGCATATTGGAGACTCTTAAAAGTGCCGCTTAAGCGGCGAAAAAGCCGGCAACACAATCAATGCGCGGACTGTGGCGCGATTGTTCATGAGAGGTGGTGTTCTCTAACCATATAGGAGACCCACTAGCTCCGTTGTCCTCTATAGGATAAAAAAAAGGATAAAAGGATGCAGGCTCGTACCAAAGCCACAAGTTATTGGTTACGTCAGTCAATTATTGTTATAAAAAGTTTGACAAATTATCCACAGCGGTGTTGCTTAAAGATGGGGATGAAAAACGTGTTACAGTTAAAGTGTGATTGATGGCGGCTCGTTTGCGACTCGTCATGGATTGGAAATTGAATAGAGCGAAAATAATTTAACTGCCACTGTCGCATTTTGTATACAGCCGTGTTCATAATTGTTTTATTAAAAAAACAATGCGAATTTAAATGGAATAGAACGATTTTGAACCCGCGGAAGAGCCATCCTGAAGTATATGCTAACGCACTTATTGGGCCGGCTCGTCCGAACTGATACCACGGACTCACAGAATACTCAGCGTCAAATGGCAGTTGTACGTGGAATGGTACTTCTACTATCTTTCACAGAGTAACTGATATAGGAGGCCCTTAAATACGCCGTGTGGAGCAGTCGTCCTGTTATCAGCTAATCCTTAAAAATATGGTGAAAAGAAATTTGACCATAAATCGTTTAATTCTGTATGTGTTTGTGTTTTATATCACTCAAGCGAGGTATTCTTCCATATGAAAGCCATGCTGAAGTGATAACACGGGCTCACAGATATCCAGTATGAAAGTGTACTTGTACTATATTTCACTGAATGAGTGAGGATATCAGAGGCCCTTGCAATTATATCGCTTAAGCGTCAAATTATAAAAAATTACACTCACTTTTATTAATATTATTAAAAATTGAACAACGAGGCAGGTAATCCCATCAAAACAAATCATCATCACCAGGACAATGGGCAGAAACCTGAACAACTAAATATCAAAGGAAATATCTATTTCACCATGAAACCAATTTAGTTTGAACGTTAACATTTGCTCAATAACTATGCAAAAACTTGTTTATTACCGCATTAAAAAGAATCAAGTATAATTCATACATAAATAAATTAGCAAATGGAAAAAACATAGATCCTATAAATATTGTACGAGTTATGTGAGCACATCCTTATAACAGACTGTCATATTTTCAATTTGATAATCATGACATTTACTTGGAGTTTTTACCATCGAAGGAGATTCAAAAGATTCCATTTGATCATTAATTTGAGAAACCGCGCGAGATGTGAACGATATGCAAGATATTCCCGTTCTATATTGCCCAAAGATTAATGATATATGACGTGATTGTACTTTGTATGTATTTGACCTCTACTCGTGTATAAAGAGTGCAATTAATAAGTCAAAGATATGTTATACTTTGTAACATATTCATCATCATCAGTCTATCAAGTCCACTGGCCATAGGCCTCTTCCAAAGATGCCCGCCTATTACGATCTTGAGCGATCAGGATCCATTGGTAGCCTGCGGTCGCCACTCGAGAACCTTTCTTCCCCATCGGATGTCAGTTCGTCGAGCGATGTGGGCAGCCCATTGCCACTTCAACTTACTAATACTACATATTAATGTCACATTTTACGGGAGGCAAATAGGTTTTCACCTAGTCTAAATATAAATATTCTATATAAACCTTCTGATTTATCCAGGATATAAAACCTTGCCTTTAATGAATAGATAAGATTTTTTAAATCTCCACTGGTTTGGTTATAATTCTCTAAATAGCAAGCTGTACAAACTGATGATTGCGTGTTAATCGTATATATCAATATATTTTCTTTAAAAAGTGTTTATAAATCAGGCATCTGATTCTCCTAGATTTTATTTTTATTTTGAATGAAAATCGCGTCAAAACTATTTAGAAACTCTCAACACTCACAATATTATAATTTTCAAATGTTCACTTATTTTTATTTTATATTCTTATTACTTTATCAACCAAAGGTTAATTAAATAATTAAAAAAATGTGCTTAGGAAAGATTTTTCCTTTAAAAATTCATTATTCATTTATATCTCTTTTTATAGTATATTTTGAAAATTTAATATTTTTATGGGAAGCTATTTATAGTAAAAAGAACAATTATTTTTACTAGAACGAGTTTACTTTACTAGTACTAGCCGCAACTTACGACGGGCTAACAGAACACTTAGCGTAAAACTGTACTTATACTGTATTTCGCAGAGTGAGGATAACGGAGGCACTTAATATGCCGCTTAACTGACGAAAAAGCCGGTAACACAGCGGCGCGGTGGTCCATGGACGCCGATGTTCTTTTACTATATAGGAGACCCATCTGCTCCGTTGTCCGCTATACTATAAAAAATAGAACACTAATAATTTACGCTACATATGTAGTTCCTTATAAAGGTCGCGGGAAGACACTGGATGCAGGTCGCCTCCGACAGGTATTCATGGAAGTCCAAGGGGAGGCCTATGTCCAGCAGTGGATGTCTTACGGCTGAAATGATGACATCTAAAGTTTACTTACACTCTTCGTGGAACCTCAACCTCACAGAATTTGACTGATAAAGAATTCATCTCGTGTTGATAACTACGATTTAATACCGACACTAAATCGAATACAGTGCTTGGAATACTAATACGGGACACACAGGTCGTACCACCTTGAATACATAATTTATATATTTAAATTGTCTAAACTACATAAATTTGGCAATTTGAATAATGCCTTCTGAATTTGTGTTTCTAAGCTATTGAATTTGTGTCGAGGAAATATAATAAATATATGTATATATATTTATATTTTGCATTATTTCAATACGATTTATAATTACATGGATGAACTATGTGACTTAGGATTATTCAATTGAATCAGTGAAAGAAATTTCAAATGTCATAGTAAAAAAAAAAAATTTCCCCAAATGTCAATTTACATTTGTTTATGTCACAAACTTGTAAATATTTGTATCGATATAGTCTGTATTAAGAGATACATCTAACTAAACCTTTATTTTCTTACATAAAACAATATTCTTTACAAAGTTACACAAAGTGTCAGCGTCTTTTTGGTCTTATTTTAAATCAAGGTAATATAGCTTATGAATTAAGTATTAAATTACGAGAAAACCTTAACTTTTCTAAGTTTATTTATCTCTTGACGCCTTATCATTCCTAAATCAAATAATTTAAGAATTATTTAACTTAATTTTAGAAATAAAAACCGTAATGCTATTGTAATCTTGTGATATTAGATTGTTATTTACCTTATTTAAGTAATTTTTACTTAATTTTACTTAAAAAATTTAATTCTAAACCGAAAAAATATCACACAAGTAAGATTTGAATTTTTTCATAATGAAAATTGTAATTTTTTATATTACATATTAGAAACATAATATATAGAAAATAACTAATATTATTATTTAATATCAAATTGTTATTGAGTATATAATATACCAAATTAACCGAACAACATTTAAAGTTACAATCAATACACATTCTGGTCACGAAAATGAATAGGATTGTAATAAAATTTGCTATAATTGAGCCAAACAGTTGTTAATTTGGCAATTCGCATGTTTTTATGTCGCCACAGAATATATTGTATTCAAATACGTCATACCGTTTTGTATAGTTTCATTTCATTAAGTTTTTTGTGGCATTTTGTTCCACGCACTACCACTCTGTAGATTCTCAGCCTGCAAAAGATTTTGGCACTGTAAAAAAAGAGCGTATCTATCACGAAAAGGCCGTTGACGTACCCGCGACCCTATAATGGCTGGGGGTGTCCATGAGCGGAAGACCGCTTATCCTGGGTAAGCCTGCTACTTCTTTGCCACCGTTAAAAAAATTAATACTTTTTGTTTGTCAATAAGCTGGGTTTAGTAACTAATCTAGGGGAAGTCAATTATAGTGCGAGATATTGAGATATTGAAACACAGTGGATATATAAGTCAAATAATATTGATTGATTTAAATAAATTACTCATTATATAGCATGAATTAACATATATATCGGTTCCTAAGTGAATTAATAAATTATCTGTTATGGTAAAAATGTTATAATCTAATAAACAAAATTTTATATTGATTCATGCAGATACGTTTTGTGCTGAAGGTGTTTACGAATTATTAAGTTTGCAGACAGATAATAAACTCTTTATAAAGTAAATTATCAGTGAAAAGATGCAAAATTATGTCCCTTCGTCACATTTTGAAATATTTTCTTCTATCCAATCATTTGAAAATAAAAGTCCTTTATTAATTGTCAACAGGGTATCATCGATACGGAGAATTAATACTAATTTTAAATATGTTGTGTATCTGAACATTTTTATGTTTATTGATTAGGTATTATATCAAATAAAACAATAAAAACCAATGAAAATTCCACAAAACCAGCTCGTGATCTTTAACATAATCGAGGATAAATTCAATTATTCATATGGTTTTTCGGTGACATTCTTGGAATATTTTCAATTTGCAACAATATGTCACGTGTAATTAATTGCTGTCTGGCTTAATGTGATTATTTAATTAAATTCCGTCTTTGTATATACATCAAAATATATACTAATTTTATCACCATACTTTGAATTATTAATGTTTTTAGAGATATACTTAGGTATCTGATGCCTTATTAACGATAATAGATATTATATGAGTCAATATTGTGATTATTATTTCTATAAATAAATATTAATTGATTAGATTTTTTATTGATTTCATCAATTTCGAATTAGAATTAATGAGGATATTGGAGGCCTTTGAAATTATACGCTTAAAGCGGCATTTTTTAAGGGTCTCCGATATCCTCACTCAGCGAAATACAGTTCTACTGTGTCACGTACAACTACAATTTCATGCTGTATTCTGAGTATTCTGTGATCCCGTGGTATCAGTTCGGACGAACCGACCCAATGAGTGCGTCCACATATGCTTCAGCATGGCTATCTTTCGGGTGCGACAATATTGAGACACTCGCCCGGCCACTGTCAAACATTTCCAGAGATCGAAGAAATAATAATTAAAATTAAAATTTATAATTGTTCGGACCAAGATTCGCACCCGATACCTCTCACTTCATAGTAGCCTTATTAAACCACTTAGCTACGTGGCGTTAATATTATTAAAAATTCAGTGTAAACTTCATGTAACGTTCCTCGATTTAACGACAAACTCCCTAAAGCGTCGAAATCAATTGGCTTTAGTTGGTTTAGCTACCATCCATCTTTTCTTCTCTCCATTTAACGACAACTCTTTATAACGCTATAAAATGCACAGTCCCTTCAGTGTCGTT
>DWCF01005914.1:0-13327 GCA_018230265.1 Delias oraia
CATCACGAACAGCTCCCATAGTTATTAGGCAAGCCATTCACTGTGGTGATGAAGGTATCCGGGCAAGCCGCACCAGCACCAGCACCCGCCCATCCACATCCAGCCGCCGGCCATGGCCTCCGTCATCGACATGCTCAACCTCATCAACGGGATACTCTTTGTTCAGATCAGGTATACCTTTTTTATTATATTGCGGACAACGGAGCAGGTGGGTGTCCTATATGGTAAGAGGACAACGCCGCCCATCACCAACCGCGCCACAGTTCGCGCATTTGTTGTGTTGCTGTCTTTTTTCGCCGCTTAAGCCGGCACTTTTAAGGGCCTCCGATAGCCTCACTCTGCTAAACACAGTAAAAGTACCGTTTCACGCTGAGTATACCTACATATATGTTGGAACGGATTTTTTTTCGCTGTCATATACTAATATTTTAGTTTTTTTTGTATGTACCTATATAAATTACAGAATCGTCTTAAAATTTCCAGCCATAGGCCATGGTTTTTAGGGTAGACCTTGCTGTCGGCCTTTTTGCATCAATGTGCCATTTTTATTAAAAAAAGACGGGATCATTGACATGCCTTAAAATAATTTTGACTCAATGATTATTTGGAAAATATTTATAAACTTCATTCAACAAAGCGTCCAATTTTTTAAAAGTGTTTTATGATCGGTGACGTGCTCAAAATATTGTGTCGCGTGCTCATGGGCAAGCGAGCTGCATTTTTGTAATTATATTTATTCTTTGAATAAAATAAACTTGTTTTCTGACATTGTTCGCACTTTTTTACATCTAGTCTTTTTGTTTATCTTATAAATTTTTCAGTCCGCAAGATATTGAGCAGTTCAAGGCCGAGATAGAGAAGCGACAGCTGAAGGATTTGCCCATACCGGCAGTTCTCAGCGAGATCGCCGACAAGACGGAATCTGCCGACACTCAACCAACTGCCGACAGTTGAATCACACATCTACACGATAGCAATAACACAACTCGCGAAGGCTTTAGCTTTGTGATATGACATAAATATATTCATAAAATGACGTGATTACAAAAATATTAGTTTGTGGTTTGGATTTTTTAAATCGGCATTTTTAAGAAGGTTTTAGACTCCCAAGTAAATCTATTTATTTTTTAATCATGTAGCGTTTTAAAATCATGTAAAGTGTTATGCCTACAATTTTAAACGGCAGTATTGTTAATTAGATTAGTCCTCGGAAATGGATGGATATCACGAAGTAATTTGTATTGATCGAGTTGAGTTATTGCAATGCGATGGTGTGGGCTAGCGGTATTCCCACTGCGAGTAGAGTTAGGTCAGAGTTTGTTCCAACTCGTTTTATATTGCTTTGAGGCTCGAATTGTTGCATCGTATGCACGCCACGGGATTTCCTTTTAAATTAAGGGCTAATACGAATGTTATTTGAATATGCGTTGTGAGTGCGTGCGTATTGCTTGGAATTGTTACAGAATTTATATTCCCCAATATCTGTATTGTTATCAGTATTTGTATACAGAATCCGTTTAAATGTGCACGCGAATTGTTCTATGCAAACGAAGCGTGAATATTTTTATAAGTCAGTGAATGTTCATTGGTATAATATCGGTGGATCCGGTGAAACTATATTTTTGATGACTTTAACAGATTTATCGAATGGATACGTTGCGTGTAAGTGTGTTGGTTGTACGTATACGTTGTTTGTTACGGTAAAAGTTTCGGGTCGTTCTCGAGCGAGTGTTTTTTTAAATGGATTCTGTAATGATGTAATGAGGCGGTGAAAGGGGAGCTGACAGGGATGCACGATTCAAGCCCTCAAATTTAATCGATTGATTGATATTGTTCCTTATTATCTATGAATGTATGCTGTAGTGAATAGTGTGCTAAGGTTTGATGTAGATTTTTTTTGTTAGTCACATTTTGAGAATATTATTTGGATCAAATATAATTAAGTATTAATTATAAATCGCATTGTGCAATAGCGTCGATGCATGAGCGTTCGTTTCGGTTTGTTCAGCAATAGCCTCGTCGCAATCACGGACACCAGTAGTGCAATTTTTATGTAGTGATAATAGCAATAAGTTTTGGTTGTGATCCTGGGAACGTGCGCGTCGCTGTCACGCTTTCGTACGGCGCTGGTGCTACTGCCATTAAAGATAACCATTCCGAGTGTTCATGGCGTACGGAATTTACAGTAAAATTGAATTATACATCTATCCCCTTATGGACTGCTTAAATTTGGATCTTTTCTTATGTTTTTCTCCTTTTTGCAATAAAACGTACGTTTGCACGTAAACGACAGAGATGGTGTATTTAAAGTATTACAACGTATACGTAAGGGGCTTAATTTACTAACGGGGCTTGTTAAATCAAACTGGATTTGAGGGTTATTATTCAATCATGGAAACGTTATTGGTATATAAGCCAGTTACACGATCACGATAGTAATTATATTTATTGAAGTGAGAGTTAGGTTTTTGTCTCGCCTAATAATATATAGTGTACGTACGTATTTCTGTGGCCATGGGCGTTTGCAAAATACACGTTTACGGCTATTTGGTCAATTGTTACAACCGAGCGATGGTGTTTGTTTTGAATTTTGGGGCAAGTAAGTGGAATACTGATAGTTGGTAGAGAATCGATTATATTGTCATTGAAATGTAACGGGTTTTAATGATGAGGTTTTGTTGCTGCGTGCGGGACGATCTTGTGATTGGCGCCAGACAAGTACTGCCTTACAATTCGTTTAGTTCCGACATTAGTATAGTTAGTGCCATATATGTAGTTTGAGTAGGTTGTTTTTAATTAATATTTCTGTTTCTGTGATATGGTGTCTGATCATCGAGTGGCCAGCCTTATCGAAGCAATAGAGCTTTTTGCCTGTATTCATTACGCTTTACTATGATAATGAACTAAATTGTGTATAAAAATATATTCGTTATAGCATATCTGTATTATGGCAATGTATTGGAAATACTTAATTGTGTATTGCAATAAGAATGGACGTCCATGTAACTGCTTTATGGTGTGCGATGCATACCGATCATTATATCAGTGCACAAGATGTCATCGATTCTGTAAGAGCATCATTTGTTTTATTTATGTATTTTAAAGAATTTTGTTATGGTCTATTGAATAAATGTGAACGAGCTACGCTTACGTTGCGCGTAAGATTTCAAGACTCGGCCAATGACAAATGTTTTTATGGATCGGAGTCGCTGCAAACTCTCGACACATCGGATTTGCCCTTCGACTGATGTGTGACGTCAATTACGTCTCGTCTGTTCACGGTCTGTCCGATAAGGAATCGAGAGGTGAAACATCACAAGTTGTGTGATAGGCCAGAGGTTGAAAGCTATAGCGATGCGCATCGTTGTTTCGGCGTTCGCAGTGAATTGGTTATAAATTACCTTAATGTTCCGAAGCTAGCTAGCTAGTAAGGTGTTGTTGGTACGTGCCTAAACTTAATACAATAATGTTGTTGTTGTTACATTTCTTTAACAATATGACGGTCATGTAAATGCGAACAGCGCTGTTCGTGCTACTCTAATAAAATTCGTTTTTAATTTAATACTGTTTTAATTTCCTTTGTCCCATTATATATAACCTTATTTAGAAAAATCGTATCTATCTTAATATTGAAATTGCCCTCTCTGTATTTCCATTCACTCGGATAAAATTTGAAATAGAGTAATCATAATCTACAAGATCGTTCTGGTTTTTTTAAGGGCTATTTACTGCCGGCCATACAGCCATCATAGCTTCACCGGTCTTTTGGGGCGAGTCATAAGCTCACCGTGTACAAAAATCAGACGTGCGTCCGTCTCAAGAGAAATGCGGAGCAAGAAAATGCTTTGATCGTTCTGGATTTTATTATTAATCAATATTCATCGTTAAGTAATATTTTTAATTTTTACAATTTTGTAATTCCCTTTAAAATATGGCATTATTTATTTAAAATATTTTTTCCTTCTATCAGCAGTCCCCATGACTGGGTACGCTATTATCATATAACTTAACAAACCTCTTTTTATATTTTATTAATATTATCTTGAATATTCAAATAAAACTACAGAGATATTAAAATTATTTTTTAATAAATTACTACAAATTACATTTTTTACATGGTCTAACGTGTTAACTCTGCAAAATCTGAAAGTATTTCTGCTTTCTATACGTATGTTATATGCTCATCATATAAACTTACATTAAAATCCAGAAATTCATAAAAAAACCCAAGTTAGCGGAATTCGCTAGTAATATCGAAGGCTATTTCCTAGTTCTGGGCCTAGGTCTTGGTCTTGCGCGTGGTCTGGGCCTGGGCCGTCTCCGCCTCACTCTGGGCGATCTACCTCTTTCCAGCTGAGCGCTGACTAGCTCACCAAGAACGCCGCGTTCCGTGAGCATCGAAAGAAACGTGCATATAAATTCGTCGTAGTTGTGCGTACGACGGCAATCGTCCACCTGAAACAGATCAATGAAACACTATTAGATCCAATACATTACATATATTTAAAAATTCAATGGAATTAACCGCAAAAGATTTGAAGTACAACAAAATAAATCTTATAATAACCATAAGTCAAATGTTAAGGTTCTTATAAAAATTTTTTGGACTGCGCATAATACACCAAATCCCCTACCGGTGGCTTGTGGCTTGGCAATATAACGTTTAGCCATTTTTCTTAATTTAATTACGTAAAAAGATACCAGTAATTTTGTAAATTACAATTCATTATTTATATTTCAAAAATTAGACAAACAATAATTTATGGTTAAGAAAACAGTCAAACCATGGCAAAAATAACCAAAACTGATATTATTAATAAATATTTCTTGGTCGCTCACGATGGGAAAGAAAGTTCTCGAGTGGCGACAGCGTACGGGTAAACGCAGAGCGGGGCCCCCGCCACACGATGGAAAGACGATCTCATGAAGTTCGCGGGTAACCGCAGGATCCAGATCATTCAAGTTCGCGTATTTGGGGGGCGGCCTATGTCCAGCAGTGGAGTTGATACGCTGATGATGATTTGCTTCCTTCTTTTAAAAATCAACCAAGACAGTAACATAACTCATTTGAGATTTTAAAATAGGCCAACACTATAATAAGATGCTAGATTGAGTAAAATGTAGGGAAAGGGTACCTTATACATATCCCGCTTATCATTTTCGTCGTTCAAAGCTTGTTGACACGATTGCATTTCGGAGACAATGTTGCTCAAGAACAAATTCAGCTCGGTGTGACTCAACAATAGTTTCCTAAAGCGGAACGGTTGTTCCGGGGAAACTTCACAGCAGAGTATAATTGGACTGTTATTACTGCGAAGGAGGGCTGTGGTCGATGTAGGATGGAGCTGGAAATATAGGGACTGGTGTTATTTTCTGTTTTTAAATATAAAATAACATACAAAAAGATAAAACATGTTTATTAACTTCTGTTTGTATTTATCAGAATTTTGTTTTTTTATATTATAGCGGTCAACAGAGCAGATGGGTCTCTTATATTGTAAGGGAACACGGTCGCCCATGGACAACTAGGCCACAGTCCGCGTTTGGTTGTGTTGCCGGCTTTTTACGCCACTTAAGCGGCATTTTTAAGCGCCTCCAATATCGTCAATCACTCAGCGAAACACAGTACTAGTACAATTTCACGTTTAAGTATTCTGTGAGCCCGTGGTATCAATTCGGACGAGCCGGCCCAATTAGTGTGTCCGCATATACTTCAGCATGGATCTCCCATGGGTGTGAAAATTTTTAGACACTCTATTAAATTAAATTATTTTATACCAGACCGGGATTCGAGCCCAATACCTCTCGATTCATGGTAAACCTATTAAACCACTTATCTATGAGGCTATCAAAAATACTTTTAGAATTAAAACAAGTTACTTGTATTTTAGGCCTACAGTAATATGATGATATTAATATCACCATAAGCTTTCAGTAAAAATCTAGTGCAAATCAATGTAATGCCCATCTTTAGGTATTAAGATTTACTTACATTGATTAGTATTTGATTTTCACCATTTATTGTGAAGAATTTTGAAAGCACATTCTGCTCAACTGGATCAGCTGAAAAAATCATTAAAAAAAGCAAACTTAAAAACACATTGTTGTATGTTTCTTACTATTGTCTCACATTAGCGGTATTTAGAACAAATGTTTTTAATTCATTTCATTTGAATCAAATCATACCAAATTTATGAAAAAGTATGATTAAACTACTACCTAAACTAATACTTTTGTCCTGTTGTGGTTTATCTACAACTCCTATTTCAATGGTAACTGGTTGAGTGTAATCTATTTCAAAGGATTGGGCCTCCATTGCATCTAATGCATTAATTATGGCATCCTCGGAAACTTGTAGACAGTAATCATTTAAAGAATCGTCCTTGTTAGGGGAAATTGATTCTTCTGAAAATAAATGCATTTAAACTGATTTTAAAATTATTACATTGTTATAAAATTTTTATATTATATATTATAACAAGGATTTCTTGTGAATCTATAAGAAACTTAGTTCACTATCATTTAATATTCTTAAGTTACCGTTGTAATCTCTAGGTTTAGTAAGTAAATGCCTCAAATGCTTTCCAATCTTTGAGATGGCTTCTTTTACTCTTTTTTGATTCATTTCAAGAGCACCTAATTTCTGTGTAAGGGCAATTCTTCTGTCTGGCACTACTGCCATTAGATTAAACCTGTAATTTGTAAATATGCATAAAATAATATACAGACACACACACGTAACTCACACATGCAACAGGTATCTTTACAACTATATAACTCTAATTGTAATTGTAAAATGGGCTGGTTTTGCCTATTTTGTGTGGGAATATATAACTCTATTTATATACCTAATATCATGTACTTGTTCTCCAGCATCCCGACCCAATCTCTCAACCATAACTCCTCTAAATTTTTCAGTCCAGTCTTCATCAGCTGCCCATGGGCCATGGTCCATAGGATATGGTTTCAATCCATCCAGTTCAAATAAATGACCATTTATTGGCACAAAACTTACAAAATGATAAGCTTCTCCTAAAAGAAATATTTTATTAGGTAACTTGATTGATTCATTATATTATTAAAATTATTGAAGTGATGCTGCACCTGTAAATCTTCCTGTGGAAACGCCAGCGCTTTTATCAGTTTTTTTGCGTGCCAGAGGAATGGCATGAGAGTTATGTGCACATGCTAATTCTGGAGTATTGCCAATTGCCCAACCTTTGTTTTCTGGATTCATACCTGTCGTATGATGCTATAAAACAATAAATATTTTTAATTTAAGAGATATTTTTTATAAGAGAAATATTTTTGGGCAAGTTTAATATAACAAAAGGATTTTTAAAAGGTATACAAGATTGTTTTTGTGACATCAGTGAGGTTAAATAATATATAATTTGCTACAAATCCTGTAAGGTTATTTGTTAGATGAAATCTATATACCTAGAAACCTACCTTTAATCTACTTAATGTTTCACCTAAATGAAGATTGGGGCAGTTTAATAAAATCGATAGCAGTGCATGTGATGCACAACTATTTGGAACCATTTGTTGGGCGAAGAAAATATTGTTTATTGTTTCTTCATCACGGACGAAACTTTCAATTTGTTCGACAAATTTTCGTCGAGACCTTCGCTCCTCTATCCATCGGAACAGGAATATAAAACCATACACAGGACTCTCCAATGGTTTGTGTAAGTCATAAATTTCTTCAACTTGTACTCCTTTCACACCAAAATCTTCCAATAATAACGTAAACAATCCTGGATCACTCTCCAATTCCAGCCATCCTTCAGTAAGACTGTTCAACTCAACCGGCATAATAAGATCCCTTATCAATATCAATAAATTATTTCACAATTTAATATTTCGTACATATGTACACTTGTTTAATTACAATTTATATTAGAATTTTACAAATTAAATATTTCTATTATTAAAATAACAAGGAAACTACTATTATTAAAATAACACTTTTATAACTACACTTTCAATTAAAATTTAACATTAACTATCAAATGTCATCATCCATAACTGTCATTTGAAATTGCTGTATTCTGACTATAGTACAGTATTTATTCTGTGCTGTTTGACCGCGATATTAAAAATGCACATAATCCACAAAATAATATTAAGAAGATATTTAAAATGTCCGAAGACAATCTGTAGCAGGCAAATATCGAAATTGAATGAAAGAAAATATACAGGCAAGACAATATATTTAAGGATAGATAATTCATAATATATAAATATGCTATGCATTTTTTAGCTGGTTGTTTACAGGCTAAAAAATGCTCTTAATACAACACTGTAAACACTAATGCTGATTAATAACATTATTACAGACGAAACACGTAAAATTTAATATTTTGTAACAAATATAATTATTGTAACTTTATTTTATTAGAATAATATAAAAATCAGGAAAGTAAAAAATAAAAATAACTTGAATTGTACATATCTTCACAAATTTTAATTAGGATTTTCGTTGAAATAGTATACAAGCATGTTTTGAGAGGGATCAAAATAAAAAACAGATTTTGTACTTTCTAAACAACATTTATTTTGTCTGTACACTCAAATTTCGCATAATGTACAAATAATAAATGCACAACTTCAGCATTGAACAGTTTTTTAGAGAAACCAGATAGGTACACTAAAAAATAATTTATATCAAGCTGTAATTAAAGTAGATTAGTATATAATATTGGTCCCAATCTTAATTAACTATTACAAAATCTATAATAGTTACGCCAATGTGTCTTTTTAAATAAAAAAGGAATACAAAATATCAAAGTTATAAATTTATTTTTAGGAATTCGAATCACAAACGTCTTTGGTTATTTAATGTTAACCCATCAGCATATTATTAAAAGTAACCACCAGCTTTTTAGGCAGAAATAGAAAATTAGTATGTTACGTTGTTTTTAGCATTCAAGCCTGCTTTTTAACCGAAAACAACAAGGTAATAGAACTTTAGTAAAATCGTAGTAAAGTGATTCCTATGCGCCTATAAATGTGATATCATAAAAACTCAGTAAATTTTGGTATATCATAGTAATAAAATTGAATTAAAGTTCCTCCTATGCAAATAGTATAAATTTTGAGTTGTGCAATGAAAACCTGTACAAATACAAATGATTATTCTTTTTGGTGATCGCATCCAACATTCATTATCGTCGTTATTATAAGACTAGAATTGAAATTAAACGATGTATTGTTTATTCTATTTTACAATTCTACTGCAGAAATAGAAGATACCAATATTTGTAATTACTAATATATTATCGTCAAAGTTTCTTCGTTTAAATTTTTATTATTAAGAAACGCTATATACAAACGACCGTTGACAATTGTCAGTGATAAGTGTATATTACCTATAAAGGTAGCAAATAAATTATGAAAGCCGTTAAAATTGTTTATCACAAGTTCTCGTGACGAATACGTTAAAGTGCAATCTATTTTATGATAAAGAATTTCACACACAGCTGTAATTTAAAATATATTATGTTATCAATGCATTGGATACGCTTTTCTATTAATAATATTGCATATCTTAATAATTGTTGTCGATTTCTTGTCAAGATATTTTATTTTTAAGTCAGACTACTTTTTTTCATAAACTCAAACATGACAAAGCAGATTCTTTAGTTAGTATTCCTGAATCTTATAAGTTAGCAGGTCGATAAAAACGTCGTTTGAATAGTAGTTACATACTGTTTTTAGAGTTAATCGCAATATTTACACAATTTTTTCAGTACCATGTTTTGTTATTGAGCAAATATGTTTAATAGATTAGTGCCAGATTACCTACATCAAATTGAGAATCTTTTAATGGACTTACGCGTGATATCATACGATGTCTTATAATACGTGAAATTTCTTAAAACATTCTCATTCGAAAGTAACTTTAACTAAAAATATTTGTGGTCGATTATGTCTATAAATGGTGTTATGTGAAGCCATGGCACAACGTTTTATGTTCAGTGATTCGAACACGGCAATGTTATAAATAAGTATATAATGAACTATTATGTGGTAGGCAAGAATAACTTACAGCACAACGCCTAAGAGTGTTTAATTAGATACAATGTCAAAATTCGTAACAATTAACAAAAATTTTGTTGATCACCATTATAAAATAATAAATACAAATTTCTTACTAGGTAATATATACGTACCCTAACAATATATACAGCAGGTAGGTAAAATTAAGTATCTAATTAACGAATGTAATATCACATAAGTACGCATCGATCGATCTTAACATTTCATGGACTCAAGGACGTATAATAGAAATAATACCGCAACGTTTCAACTAAACTAACGCCACGTAAATGCTCAATCGCAGCTTAATATTTACAATCCAGAAACAGTCGATTTAAGCAGGCACGGCTGTTTGGGGCGGCCTTCATCTGATGGCCTGCGGGGCTCTGTATGGGGGCGGTGGCGTCTTCGGGACTGTCCCGTGCGGGTGGTGGACCGGCACAACGGGATCTAACTGACCCGGAATGACCGGTGGCTCCATTGGCGGAGGCGGGCGGTCGATCCGGCTGCTGGTAGCCGGCAGTAACCGCGCGGGGTTAAGTTTTATTGCGTCGTCGTAGGTCGGCGGTGCCCCCGCCACAGTGTCGTAGTCGGGCGGTTTTTGCTGCATCGTCTCTTCATCCGGCATCGATATCACATGGATTGGGTCGTCAATCTGCAATTGCCAATAGGTAATTATTTTTTGTTTTTATATCTATCGAATGTCTGATAATATATCTAAAACGTCGAAACTATGCGATATGCATTTTCGTATCGAATGAGATATTTTTAGTCTCGCAGCTTTTTTTATGGACACGACGGCAAACGAGCAGGAGGCGCACCTCCTCCACCGCCCATGGAGTCCTAGCCTTTGCAGAGGCCACGTGTGTGTTGCCAGAAAATGATCTTATAAGCCTTCCACGAAATGGGTATCTTTTTTTCTTACCCTTACTTATTATTTATATAAAGTTCTAGGACAATCTTATTTTTCCGAGGCACACATTTTGCGTGACACTGGTTTATAGGGAACCAATGGTAGAAAAACTTACTTGATGAGTATCAGGCGATGCGCGGTCGTTCTGTGGTTGCCGGGCGGGGGACTGCAGCCAGCAGCACATGGCCGCACAGATGAGAAGTGCCCCCGCGACGATGCAGGCCACGCCCACATAGCGCACTGGCTCCGCGTAGTCTTCGGCTAATCCCAACCAATTGATCAGAGCCCCAGCACACAGCAATACCATGCCATAACGGTATGGACGTTGTGAATGTCTTCCTTCGTCTAGGGACATCCCTGGAACAAATAGTAACATATTACTTTGACATTCAGATAAAAAAGATTTAAGATGAAAAATATACGAGCTCAATGAGTTAAGAGCTGTTAACAAAGTGCTCACAGTGTTGTTCAAGAAGTCTATTTCGGGTTTAAAATGTCAAAAATATTTTTTTAGAACGAAGCATAACACACAATAGTTAAAATATAATTGTTCAAATAAATATCTGTAATAGGCGAGTATCATGACATAACTTTAAGTCATCTGTTTTTCTTATATATTATAATAATAATAATTTATTTCTCTCACGAAGTTACAATATATAATTAAACCATAGCACAAACAAATTGATAAACATGACTAATGAACTAAACTATAATAACAAATTTCTCATAAATGTATCAAGATCTTTGAGAGCTGGAGCCTGCATTAGGCTCGAAACTTGTATGAGCGTCCAGGCTCCCTCCCTCCTCCCAACCACGGAAAGTTGAGTGCATTAAAGATAAAACTGAACAAAAGTGTATGTATGTGTATATGGGATTATAATATGTGTATGGAGTTGTGTATTAGTGTGTGCGTGTCTGTTTCATGTAAAGAAAGATCGAGCGAATGTGTATTATTTGATGGGGAGAATAAAGTTTTCTGTTTCTGTGTAGTCCAGCTTAAGGAGTAACCAGTAACCGCTTTTTAACATTTCGTCGTATGGGTAAGTATATATTTTTTTGTTTTTTTATTGGTAAAGCGGACAACGAAGCAGGTGGGTCTTCTGTTTGGTAAGAAAACAGTGTCGCCCACAGACAACCGTACCACAAAACTCGCATTGGATGTGTAGCCGGCCTCCGATATCCACACTCACTCAGCGAAACACAATAGAAGCGCCGGTTCAAGTACAACTACCATTTCACTGTGAGCCCGTGACAACACTTCGTACGAGCCGGCCCAAGTAGTGAGTCAGCACTCGCCTGGCCACTGTCAAGCCCTTTCAGAAACGGAATAATTTATAATTGTCCGGTTCGGAATTGAAACGTAATACCTCTCGCTTTATGGTACACTTATTAAACCACTTAGCCAAGAGTTCTCTCTCAAAGTTAATATACTTAAAATTTTGTTAATTTTATTGTAAATAAAACTACTAAGAAGGCAATAACTTATACTGCTTATGATGCGATGCAGCAACGTTGTACTTGCGGCTAAGACTGTTTCAAATATTTGCCATTTGAACCACGGTGTCATATAACTTAGAATATTATAAACAATATCAAACCATTTAACAAGATTATAAAGAAACCGTATTCGATGAAAGCCGATTACTTATAAAATAACCGATTTATATCTATTAATATGCCAATATAGTTAAAAATTATAAAACAACATGAATAAACCTAAATACTTATCTAAGATATTTTGCACATTTGCTGAAACCCGGTTTTCAAATCAGAAACAGTTTAGTAGAACGAGTAAATAAACTTAGAACGAATAAAATTGCTTGTCATGTTTCTAGTTGCCGCGTCAATAACGGCATTAAAATCTTATATTTCAGATAAACTGAGTCAGAAGTGGTGAAAGTCAGATACAAACCGTAAAGTAAGTCGCGGAAGTAATCCTTACGGATTTGAGGAATTAACTGAACGCGGCTTTTTATAAAAATATACATTGTGGAAGGATATTTAAAATCACTTAAGAGTTACGAGGTCAGACGCGGACAATGGATTCTCAGGAGATGTGGGTCAAGTTTGAAGTGTTCAGAGGTTCACGCATAACCGCAAATCTTATAAATAATAGAAAATGTAGGTTTATAGCGTACTTGACTTCAATGGTATCAATGATTACACAGGCTATAAATAAGTTTAGGATGTTTTTCTAAATGTCTATTCAGTCAGCGAAACAAACGACAAGTACTAATCACGCTGGTATTTTGTGAGTCCGTGGAATCACTTCCGATAAGACTGTCAAATTAGTTCGTGGCTCTCATACGGGTAAGGTTTTTGCGTC
The DNA here is from genome assembly GCA_018230265.1 of Delias oraia. Lineage (NCBI taxonomy): Eukaryota > Metazoa > Arthropoda > Insecta > Lepidoptera > Pieridae > Delias > Delias oraia. Next base: position 13,287 of record DWCF01005914.1, read on the forward strand.
GTTCAATCGAATCTTTACAGTATGTGCGTTGAAAACCTATA
>DWCF01005915.1:0-13327 GCA_018230265.1 Delias oraia
AGACGTCCACTGCTGGACATAGGCCTCCCCCTTGGACTTCCATGAATACCTGTCGGAGGCGACCTGCATCCAGCATTTTCCGGCGATCTTTAAGAAGGTCGTCTGTATTATAATTAATTATATTATATCCAAGTTTAAAACAAGTGTTAGTATCAATTTTCAAACCAAAACGAACGAGTTTAATACGGTTTTGGTACTATTAATACCATTATGATATAATAATTCAATTAAAATTAAGTCTATTCTTTTATTTATTGTAAGATTCTTCAAAATCAGTCCATTCAATGTCTCTACTATTGATAGTATCACGTATAGTACCTTGTATTTGGAACTAGCGTGAAAAGGCTACCAAAGGCTGTTGCGAATGACATCCCGCAATCCCAGTAGGATACAGAGATTTGTGGCATTCCGGTGAGCAACAAGTGAATCGAAGTGACTTTTCAACTCGACACTAATAAGATACTGGTGACAGCACAAGAGTGACGCCACAGTAGAATCATACAGTGTTCGTATCAGAAAACACACAAAATCTATATTATTGTGACGTATATTTGATTTTTAATCTGATATATAACGGATACCTAATTAAAATAAACCTATTTTCAAATAATAATTAATATTAAAAGCTCAAAAAATAATTAAAATATTTTCAGAAGTGTATTTGCATAAATAAATTTGAAAACAAGTGAATTAATGAACGATTAAATAAAGCTTCACTTCAAAAATGGAATTGTGTGATTTGATGATTGAATATTATACTATTTAGATTAAAATTACAATCTAAATTTCCTGTTAAATAAAGTTTTTAGCTACTTTAGAGTAGACTATCTTAAAAAGAGTCTTTAATAGAAGAATATAATAATAATAAATCTCAGTATACTCAGAGTGAAATGGTAGTTGTACTTGAAACGGTACTTTTTTGTGTTTCACTGATTGAGTTAAGTTATCGGAGGCCTTTACAATGCCAGCAACACAACCATTATCCGGACTGTGGCGCGGTTGTTCATGGGCGGCGGTAATTTCTTACCATATATAAGACCTACGCTACGTTGTCCGCTATCGGATATACCACAAAACATTGAAATTGCAAGTTTTATATGTGTATGGCAACTCTTTGCTATTTACTGTGGCGGCTTAGAAGGCTCCGATTAGAGGTGTCTAAAGGGATTAGGGTCGCCTCGGGATGTTTTTGTCGAGATTCACATTATTTGCGCCTTCCTTCATGGAACTTTTAGGGTATTAGTTCGACGACTGAGTTTTATTTGTAATATCATCAATAAATTCAGAAGTAAATCTTAAACATTTAAATTTCCGTTTAAGCTGCCTAAAAAGTCAGCAACACAACCAATGCGTGGGCTATCTAATCTCTTACCATAAAGGAGACCCACCTGCTCCGTTATTAGACCTGCTAGACCATAAAAAAACTTAAAGAAAATTAAAAAAGAAAGAAACGTTTTTATTCTGTACAAAAGACTGATCAATGATAAAGAAATCAATGAACTAACTAAAATAATACGATTTATTTCAAAAAACTCTAGAAAAAAATAAAACATTTATATATATATATATATACATATAACATATGTACATATATGTATAACAAACACAATAAAAATATATGCCACCAAAATGATACGAATAAATCGCTACTAAAAAGAAGTGAAAAAGCTTTTTATTGCAAAGCGAACAACGGAGCAGGTTAGTCTCCTTGAAGAGACTACCTCCGGCACATAATCGCGCCACATTTTACGTTTTGGATGTGTTTTCGGCTTTTTTTATATCACATAAGCGATAAAATTTAACGAGCCTACATTATCCTCACTGATTCAGCGAAAATCAGTACAAGTAATGTTTCACGCCAATATTCTGTGAGCACATAGTATCATTCAGGATGAGTCGGTGAAATTAGTGCGTCAGCATGGCTCTTCCACATGGTCAGGCTGTTTTAATTATTAATTTTTATCTTATTGGAGTAGTCTTGCCCTTTCTCCAACTGAAAATTTTTGAAATCGTTTAAGGGTTCTTAGTTCGATAAGTCCAATTTCGATGTCCTCTGTTATTTTTCATATAGTTACACTGGTTGTAATTTCAAATCGTAATAATCATCAACAAATAAATCTAGTATATTTTTTGGATTCGTACATATATAAATATTCTTATAAATTCAGAAAAGAATCATGCAACAAGTTGTCGTAGGTGTGTGACAAACTCCAGGCAAGTGCCAAATAGATAATCTTATCCTATGCTGAAGCATATGCGGACGCACTAATTTGGCCGGCTTGCCCAAAGTGATACAAAGGTCACAGAATACTCAGCGTGAAATGGTAGTTCTACTTGAAACTGTGCTTCTACTATGTTTCGCTGAGTGAGTGAGGATATCAGAGGCCCTTAAACTTGCCGGTTAAGCGGCGAAAAAGCCGTAAACACAACCAAACCGCGGACTGTGGCACGGTTGGTGATGGGCGACAGTGTTCTATTACCATTAATATTGTACATTTTAAATGTTTTCTTTACGTTAGGAACGCAAAACGTATAGAAACAAATAACACATTGTTGAAGTTAATAAAATATACATTATGTATAGACTTATGCATTATTCATGGGCGATGTCAATTCCAGAAAGTTCCCTGACTTATTTACATGTTATCTAGTTCAAGAAAAAACTTATGTTTAATTTAAATTTTCAAAGTGAAATTTTAGTGTGGCGTGCTGATTTTATTCGGCCTTGCTTATTTTTGGTGGTGTTTCCTGAATAGAATTGTTGGAATTGTCGTATGTGAAAAGCATATTGTGCTGTTTAGGTTTTTTTATTATATATCGGACAGTTCATGAGATTCTCCTTGTGGGTTTATTAACGATCTGGTATCATCTGGCATGGGAGCATGGCTCTCCCACGGGTATTCCCTCTTGTTACGACGTGTGACTATTTTAGTTACGACTGTAACAAAACTCATCAAAATTGGCTTCTGTTTCAAAGTTCAGAGTAAGCCTGTGTTATATTCGATTTTAAAAGAATTGAAGAGTCTTAAAATTCCGCGAAACTCTTGTTTTTTGTTAGAAACTCATTATTCGTGCCGGGATAACTTATGCGCATAATTTTATTTATTTATTCTGTTGTATGTTACGTATTTGTAAAAAATATATAAAATACAACATTTAAATGTAATTACGTGTATTTTTAGGTTTTGCATATTATTCATTATATTCAGAGTGAAATGGTATTTGTACTGTGTTTCGCAGAGTGAGTGAGGATATCGGAGGCCCTTAAAAGTGTCGCTTAAGCGGCGTAAAAAACCAATGAGTGGACTGTGCGGCGATTGTTCATGGGCGGCGGTGTTCTCATTCCATATAGGAGATCTACCTGCTCCGTTTTCAGCTATAGAATAATAAAAAAATCGTAGTACTAAAAACATAAAAACAACATAAAATTACCTATATTGCGTCACATTAAAAATTGATAATTAATTTAAAGAAATAATGTAAGTAAAAGTGCATAATAAAGCACAAGTAAAAGTACATACATAAGTAAAGCTTAGTTGAAAATATTATGTTGGTTTAAGTTAACATGTTTTTCATTTTAACTTAAATTACAGAATAATATTATTATATTAAAAAGCGCGAGGCAAACGAATCGGATACTCGAGAATAAGTATTCCTTCGCCCATGGATACCACCCAACGGAGCTGCTAATGCGTTGCCGGCCTTCTTTTCTTTGTTGTGTTCGTTATAAATGTATTCTTCTATAATCTTTTACCATTAGGAGGGAAATGAGCTGGAGGATTTTTAAAGATAGGTGATCATCCACCCATGGTAACCTCTAGCCTCAGTAAGGTCGCGGGTGTGTTGCTGGCCCTTTAGATATTTTGTTCTATTTTATGTTGTAGCATGAATTATATTGAACCTTTTATATTAATCCTTAAAAGGTAAATTTCAACTAAAACAATTTATCGTCCTAATCTTCGCACAGCCTACAAATGTATGTTATAAGAGGCTTAGCCGACTTTTAATATATAGAGGATTACTGGTCTCCATTCACAAATCTGTTTTACAGTCAGATTATACATCCGCTAAGTCCTTAGTTTATTTTATTATCAAAATTCAAATTTACCTTAACAAACAGTTTTGTTATTTATAATTTATTTATACGCGATGTCTCCATGGTTAAGTAATGTAGTATTTTACATATTTGTATGCGTATAGGCCTAAAATACACTTATTACTAGTAATTATTTCCTGGTATTTAATAGGCATTTTGAGAGTCTCGTAGCTTGATGGATTTAAAAGTGTACCATAAAGTGAAGGGTTCGGATCTGGTCCAGAAAATTATAATTTAATTTATAATTTATTCGGTCTATGGAATGGCTTGTCAGTGGCCGGGCGAGTGTCTTACTCTCGCATCCGTAGCATCTGAAGCATATGCTGACGCACTTCAAAGGCCGACTCGTCCTGAGTGATACCACGGACTCACAGAATATTCAGCATGACACAAACCTTGTACTATCTTGCGCAAAGTGAATGAGGCAATCGAAGGCCTTTAAAAGTGCAGCTTAAACGGCGTAAAAATCCGGTAACACAACCAATGCGCGGACTGCGGCGCGGTTATTCTCTTACCATAATATAGAGGACCCACCTGCTCCGTTGTTTGCTATAGCATAAAAACAATTATCAAACTTTACAACTTTTTTCTAAAACTCAATACATCTTTCATTATTAACGCAGCGTTGGTGGGAAACATTTTTCAACCGTTGTTTCTTCGAGTGACTTTGCAAATGGTACTACCACCAAAAATCTTTTCTTTTAGGATTAATATATAACTTATTTTATGAATTTCCTATTGGTTTTAGTTTTATTTATTCACTTTTATACTTATTTAAAGAAAATATATTTCTTTAACACGTATAGCTGGCTGTTAAATCAACTGTAAAGCACCGTATAATATGAAAGACGACTTGGCAAATGCAGATTTTATTGAAAGATTTGAAATTGTTTCGAAACGAAATTGATTTTTTAAAAGTAAATAGTAAAAATTATTAATAAAATATTAATATAATTTAATTATTGAAGAGATTGTAAATTTAAATAATTGACTTTAAACGTCGTTTTTTTATTTCTATACGAGTTGTGTTTTATATAATTTGTAAATACCATTTTCTAAAATAAGATGTATATGTTTAGAGCAACACATATTCAAATTTATTTAAATTACAATCTTTAAGAAAATTATTTTTATACTTACAAAGTTATTACTTATTATTTTACTCGCTATCTATTGGTGAAAAAATTTCCAAAATCGGTTTTGTAGATCCATAGATTATCACAAACACAAATTTTATCTTTTTTATTTATTTATGATGTAGAAGACAACGGAATAGATTGGTCTCCTATATAGTAAGAGAACACCTTCGCCCATGGATAACCGCGCCACAGTTGAAGTATTGGTTTTGTTGCCAGCTTGTTACGCCGCTAAAGCGGCATTTTTAAGGGCCTCCGATATCCTCACTCACTCAGCGAATCAGTAACAGTACCATTACACGCTCAGTATTCTGTGAGATCGTGGTATCACTTCAGCCAAGCCAGTCTAATTAATGCGTTAGCACATGTTTCAGCATAGCTCTCACACAGCTGAAAACATTATAACATTAATATAGATTAAAATTGAGTTGTAAAATTGAAAGCATACAAGTGTATTAAACATGAATAGTTACAAAAGCAATATAAAGTTTTAATAGTGCAATGTAAGACCGCGATCTCGAATGAGAACCTCTCATCTCAGTTTTGAGACCTTTAACTTTTTCCGGACGAACGGTGAATTTAATTTTCTGTGGAAATTGCTATCCCCGGGCGTGGCGCGCTGCAATAAATTCGATTTTCCTGATAAAACTCCTATAAATACATATTAAGAGATGTTTTCACTTAATGAAATTATTTATACCTGTTGCCTTTAAGTTGCTAACATTTGAAGATTGATAAGAATTTGACAAGGATTGTTGAATGTCAAAAATTTATCATTTTTTAAATATATACTTTGAATAATGGCCGAGGAGTAAGATCGATAAGGTTAATAATTTACGGTAGTTAAGTCATAAAATCGGGTTCACACCAGTCTGAATTTAATTCATAATTTATCAGTTCTTTGGAAGAGATTAATAGAAGCCTTAACACTTTTTTATCCGTGGAAGATATCGAAGCGTGACATTATTTCACTAATTTATAATAATTTCTAATAATACCACTGGCTTACAGATTACCAGCAAGAATCAGTACTTATGTGTGACATTATACTACTCAATCGGCGTTAAAAGTCGGCAACATATCGGGGACTGTGGCGCGGTGGTTCATTGGCGGTGGTGTTCTACCATATAAGAGATCCTTCTTCTCCTTTGTCGGCTACAGCATAAAACAATTGAATTAAATTAAAAAACCGAGACAGCATATATCTAACTTTCATATTTATTATTATTTTTTTATATTATCAATGGTAAACGAGCATCAGGCTCACATAGGGCTAGCGGTTCTCCGCCCATGGATACCCCCAGCCCTTGCAGAGCCGCGGGTGCATTGCCGCATTGCTTCAAGGAAAGAGTACGCTCTTTTCTTGAAGATCCCCAAGTTGTATTGGTTTAGAAATACCCTTGCCGGCAGCTGATTCCAGAGAGAGATTTATATAGCAAAAGAATGTTTGCCGGGTCAGCTAGTTGTATAGAAACTGGAATGACATGCGTAATAGAAATTATTCATAAACAGTGGCTGTTATAAGCTTATAAATAGTAATTGATAATAATATTCCAGAAACAAATAATTGTTTTCATTAATAATAGGTGTAATGAATCATACAACTATTCGCATAACGTAAACTTTGTTCGATAAATCAACCTTGGACCAACAATTATCGATATAGCAGTAAATCATTTAAAGATATTTTAATTAAAGACGCTTTAAGTGACAGATCTGTCAGTTGACTCTGACACACGGAGTTTGGGGCCCAAGAGGTGTACGTTAATTTTAATATTATATTAGCTGAATCGTTTCTTATTACTAATTAAAAATATACAGATATATAATTTAATTAAATAACTATGGCTACAGTTTCATTACTCTGTGGAGTCTGTGTGGAGCTGTCAGCAGAGGTATTTCCAAACCAAAAGTACTTGGGGAGTTTCAAAAAAAACCGTACCTTTACCATAAAGGCTGAAAACGCGACCGCGACCATGTAAGGTCTATGGGTGACCATGGGTGGAGTACTTATCTTACTTATATAAGGTGACCGTCCTGCTCATTTGCCACCAATTCCAAAAAAAAAATTACATTACAGTATTTATAGTTCAATTTGTTCGGTTATGTGTGTGTCAAAAATATCATATGTCAACCGTCAAGTATTAAAGTATATAAAACCTTATTATTTTTTATAAACACGGAGGGCAAACAAGCTATAGGTAAACACCTTGGCCAAATGTGCCAACATCTAAGGGCACCTTTAGTCCCACCTGGGTTTTGTTTGCGTCGCTAGCCTTTAAGTATGTACGCTTGTATGTCCCTTAGTAGACCCTATGTTTCTTTTGTAATTATTTTACAAAAGACAGAAAGTAAATAAAAAACATTATTTTAAGAAAACATAATACTTTTGAATTGCTTGAAAATAGTTTTACTCGTTTCTACACCTTTGCGTTGTTGACGGCCCCGGGGCCTTAAACGCGGGGCCTCAATAACTCCTAATGGAGTCCCTGTTGCTATACATCACAGGGAAGGGTGGTGTGGAATTAATTTAATTTTAACTTGATAATATATCGCTGCGTCCTCGCTAATAAATGGAATTATGTTTGTACTTTCGGAATTCATTTGCATTCTTATGAGCGCGGTTTTGAGCGATTCGCGTGAATTTTTACATAATATGTTGCAGTTTTTATTAGTTTTCGTAGTTATTTCTTTAATAGATCTTTATACGGCTACTTAAGAATTTTTATATTATAACGGACAACGGAGCAGATGGATGTCCTATACGGTAAGGGAACACCGCCGCCCATGAAATACCGCGCCACAGTTGCGCATTGGTTGTGTTGCTGCCCTTTCACGTCGCTTAAGCGACATTTTTAAGAGCCTCCGTTATACTATACACACTACATTTACCGAAGTACCGATTCAAGTACAACTACCTATTCATGCTGTGTATTCTGTAAGCTCGTGGTATAAAATGTTTTACTTGAGAAACTGGATTTTGTTTTAAATTGCATATCCATACAACGAGAAAATCTTATTATATACAGTTTGATCAAAGTGTTTCATACTTGCAACATCTGAGATTTACATATAGACTACATATTCAAAATTCGAGAAATTATCATGGGAATGATTACGCAACGTACCTACTACGCTTCAACTAAGCTAAATGCATTTTCGTATGATGGGCAGTAACACTAGATATTCCATTCAGCCGTCCAGACAATCCTCCCCTATATTGCTATTCTAACCCCCCCCCCAGCCTCCTTTTTGGGGGTGACCTCCTCCCTCCCTTTTCGTATGGAGCTTAATTTCCGTATCGTATGGTCATTAATTTCTGAAAACGATATCTTCATATAACTCAAGTTATAAATCGTTCCTCAATTTGAAATATTCGAGTACGCTGGAGTTTATAGTTGCTTTAATTAATAAATAATGTTTTGTATTTAATTAATAATTTATTCGACCTCGGGCTTGACAGTGGCCGGGCAAGTGTCTTATTGCTGTCGCATCCTTGAGAGAGATGCTGAAGCATATGCTGATGTACTAATGGGGTCGGCTCGTCCGAAGTGATACCACGGGCTCACAGAATACTCAGCATGAAACAGTATTTGTACTTGAAACGGTAGTTCTACTGTGTTTCCCTGAGTGAGTATGGATTTCGGAGGCCCTAAAAAATGCAGCTTAAGCGGCGTAAAAAGCTGCTAACACAACCAATGCGCGGACTATTGCGCGGTTGTCCATGGGCGGCGGTGTTCTCTTACCATATAGGATATCCGCCTGCTCCGTTGGCCGCAATAAGCATATATCAGAACTATATATTTTCGTTGAACCACAATATTAACTCATACCATTTAATTTTTTTTTATATACTAAGCTGGAAAACGAAAATAGTACAGACAATAAATAATCTTTCAAAAATATTTTGATATAGAAAAATGTATATAAATGTATACAGATTATTTTTTATCTATGGAAGTTTGTCATTTTTGTCGTCCCGTAGAAAATGGCGGCTGTCAGCGGCGCATTCCCGCCAACTTTTAATTACAATCATTGTGAACAAAGTTTAACTCGACGACAAAAGGCTCTACCCTAATGAAACTTCGTACATGCTGCCTATTATTTTCTAAGCTTCGCAGTTTTACAAGTTTTCAGATTACATTTTCCTTTAAAATTAAGCTATGCCTTCATTAACCTCGAACCAATTATTTATATCTCAAATTCAAATTTTGCCTAACGTCTTTTAAATTTTGGACAACGAAGCAGATGGGTCTCCTGTACGGTAAAAGAACACCGCCTTTCATGGAAAAACGCGCCACAGTCCGCGAATTAGTGGTTTTGCCGGAATTTTACGCCGCTTCAGCGGCATTTTAAGAGTGTCCAATATCCTCACTAACTTAGCGAAACACAAAATTCGGAGGTGATTAAAAATTCTGCTTAAGCGGCCTAAAAAGCCTGAAATACAACCATTACGCGTACTTTGGCGCAGTTGTCCATGGGCAGAGCTGTTGTTTTTCCATATAGGAGACCCTCTTCCGATGTCCGCTATACCATAAAAAATGGAACAAAAGAGCTTGGAAATCATTGCAATAGATGATCTGTCGTTGAAGAATATTTTAAGATAACACGCTGACAATGTTTTCCAACATAAATTCCTCGTGTTTACATAGTAAACTGAGACACCGTCTTGCATAAATTTCAGAGCTCGAGATAATTAAAAATCAACATTTACATTCGATTCCATCCCCACTACGACGGTGGTAACATGTTTGCAGATTATGCTTCTATTACATTTCTATCTATGATTTTTCTATTTAAATAACATTACAATTATATGCACTAATAAAAAACTATGCCTAATTTATCAATACCGATATTCGCACCCGTGGGAGAGCCATGCTAAAGCATATCCTGACGAACTAATTGGTCGGTTCGTCCGTAGTGATACCAAGGGCTCACAGGATACACAGCGTGAAACGGTAGTTGTAATGTGTTTTGCGGAATGAGTGTGAATATCGGAGGCCCGTAAATTGCCGCTTAAGTGGTGTAAAAAGCCGGCAACACAACTAATGCACAGACTGTACTGCGTTTGTACATGGGCGGTGGTCTTCATATAGGAGATCAATCTGCTCCGTTGTCCGCTATAGGATAAAATAACCTTACAAACTATATATTTTTTTTAACTTCAAATGTATTTATAGCAAAATTGGAGTTTTACAGAAACTATTGAATAAATTTGATGTAATATCCTTGTGGTTTAACAGTCTAACTGTGACGTCAAAGATACCGGCTTTGATTCTCGGTGTGAATATAATGTATTAATATAATAGGTGTAATAATATAATATATATGGTTGTTAAAAGGGCTAGACAATAGTGCTATAATATTAACACTATCTTTCCGGTGGGATAGACACGGTGAAAATAAAATATATTATTTATAACTTTAAACTTAATGTATTTTATAAGAAAAAATGTTTTTTTCACAAATATTATTATTTTTATTAGAGAATCGAGGCAAAGCAGTTTTGTACGTTAACATAATGCCGTGGATTACCACCAATAGGTGAAACAGGCTATTTTTTGTAATTCGACATCTGTTAGCCTATTTTGCGTGTAGATAATTCCTCGGTACTGGGTTTGATTTCCGCTGCGGATATAATTTATAAATTACTATTAACATAATACTATTAAGTATTGAGAGAGACAAGTTGAAGGTTAGCTGATGCACTCATTAAACTGGCTGGTCTGGTTGGTACAAGCTCGCAGAGTTTAAGCGTAAAATAGTACTGCAGTTGTTAATATGGATACTGAAGTCCTACCAGGTTTAATTTGTCCCTTAAGCGATACACAACCAACCTTCCTTTAATTTAATAAGACAAAATATTTCCCGATTTTTACTGATATTCAAATACATATAATTACTGACATTACAATACAATATTAGATACGTTTGTCATATTAATTACCACATTTTAAAATCGTAATTACGTTAATATCTCGATACAGATGGATAACACTGTTATTACAGCGCCCATCAGTGTAAGCGTTTGCTTTACAAAGCGCACAAATTGTGCTTATAATTCGAGCGAGTACAACGTAACTAGACAATGGCTTACAACAATTTACGTAATGGCTGTAATGAGTTGTAATCAGAGGGCGGGAATGCTATTCTAAGTGGTCAGGGCCGTAGTCTAAGATCTTTCTTTCAAGGGCCACCTATATCCTCAGTCACTCAGAGAAACAAGTTCCATTTCACGCTGAACATTCTATGAGCTCGTGATATCACTTCGGACGAGTCGGCACAATTAAAAGAGAACACAGCCGCTCATGAACAACCGAGCCTCAGGCCATGCATTGGTTGTGTTTCCTGCTTTTGTACACCACTTAAACGGCATTTTTGAGGGCCTCCGATATCCTCACTCACTCAGTGAAAGCATCGTTTCAAGTATAGCTACCATTTACGCGCTCAGTATTCTGTGAGCCCGTGGTATCACTTCTGACGATCCGGCCCAATCAGTGCGTCAGCATATGCTTCACATGGCTCTCTCACGGGTGTAGTTTATCCGTTTATTTTCGTTTGCTTGAGGTTCTAAAATATGTTTTGTGTTAAATTTTAAGAAGTGAATAAAATCTATACTAATATTATAAAGTCGAGTTTTGATTTTTTCTAATAGAATTGAATAGACTCCAAAACCACTTGTTGGATTTGGAAAAAATTCTAACCATAAAAAAGCTGCATTAACTCCACTACACATAGAGTGTTATTTTTAAAAACTAGAGAATACGTAGAAAATAATAGTAACGTAATACAAGATGTAAATTGACCTCAAAAATGCCTTACATCGCGTGCTCTGCAATACTATTGGTTACAGAATAAAACGATATATTACAACTTTGCAGAATATATAATATAAAAAGTAAAAAAAATATCAAAAAATCTTTTTATCTACAAAACTTGCCTCACACTATACTCATAACTGTTAAAATAAATTAATTAATTTCATATAATTGAAATCTCTGTAATAAGGCAAAACGAAGATTGCAAGAACAGAAATTATATAATACAGAGACGTTACATTTCGACAGCACGTGACATAAAATCAACATAGCACAAGAAAACTTGTTTAGCAGTTAAAAGAACAAACATTATTTCCGAACGATAAAAAGGAAACTTGAACAAATCTATTTGAAGCAGAAGAAAGTAGGAACGCAATAAAAGCAAAATAATAGTTATGGAAATAGTGTTTCATTTTCCACGAAAGAAAACTTCGGAACAACTGACAATATGAATGAAACTATAATATTAGAAAAGTTTCGACGCGAAATGAGAAAATTCTGTACCAGCGTTCGTCTAATGCGCGTTATTATAAACTTGTTCAATAACAACGAGTGTGGGGCTGGCTTTTAATTGCGCCTCTACGTTCGCCTTTATTAATTTTTTTGTTCTGTAGCAGAAATCGGAGCAAATGGGTCACCTCCGTGGTTAGAGATCTCAGGCCATGGACATTCCTATCATATCAAAATCTACGTTTACGTAGTTTTGCCGACTTTTTACTTTTTACGCTGCTTCCATTTTAAACTTAATTTCATTACATATTTGAATTCGTTATTTATTTATAATAAATATTTATAACTCATATTAAGAAATTAAAGCACACACCTCCACTGTGTGGTATCACCTGCCGAGGATGTTCCAATCTAATACGACTTAGGGATCTTCATAAAGAGCGTACTTATACCTAAAAAGCAACGTTATTCATTAACGTTATTATATTTTATAGCGGGCAACAGAGCCAGCGGATCTCCTTTATGGTAAGAGATCATTGCCGGTTATGGACAACCGCGCCACAATACGCACTTAGGTAATGTTGCCGGCATTTTACGCTGCGTGAGTCGTAGTCAAAGATCTTGGTTATCTTTAATCACTGTGCAAAATGTTCCATAACTACTATTTCACGCTGATATTCCCTGAGTCCATAGTATAGCAAAATGTTTTTGTAACTTTATAATATTATTTATTTATTATTTTTATACTATAGCGGACAACGGAGCAGGTGGGTTTCCTATATAGTAAGAGAACACCGCCGCTTATGGACAACCGAGACATAGTC
>DWCF01005916.1:0-13326 GCA_018230265.1 Delias oraia
AATTTGTATTATTTAAAAAATAATATGATATATTGAAAATGGTTTTCCACTCGTTAAATTTGATTTTTCGGCATCTGTTTACCTATATTATAATTCTAGTTTGATCCGCCACAAATTCATATTCATGACAAGGACGACTGGTTTATTTAATACTAAGATATTATGTTAAAAACATATTTTTAAGATGTATATGTAATTTATAATATAAGAGCAAAATGCTAATTTATAATATGTTTTTGTAACAAACGATTCATTTCCTGGTCCATTTAATTCTGAACCAACGTGTACTTTATTTATATTTTAGAAATTAAAATTCAGACCTCACATTAATTTGATATTTTTTAGTTACTATAATCTCTTAATTTATCTAAATTATATATTGCTTTAACAAATAATATGATTGGCCTATTTTCTGTGAAAGCTAAATAGTCTCTGTGTGGAAATGTTTTTTCACATTTATTGAAAATTTTAATCACATCGCAATGAATTATATCACTTTCTTTTAATTGTGCACATTACCGAACTGTTTGTGTAAAGAAATGCACAAATTTTACACATAAAATCACGAAAATACACAGTTTGTTGAAAATAATCTCAAACATGACACGTTCGACGTTGCGATGTAGCCACAAAATCCGATAATCATAGACTATAACTCATTTGTAGACAATCATAAACTTTAGCTACATTCATAGATAATAAACTTAGTATTAACTAACACAATATTATTAAAAGCAAAGAGTTGTTTATATGTATAGATTTAATAAATAGGTTATTTGGTAATAAATTTAAAAAAGTTCGACCATTTTCTTGGAGGGTGGTTTGTAATGACAATTTATGCGACTTATACCTGTTTAAGATAAAATTTTCCTTTCTTGCTTAGAAATATTGAACATAGAAAAGTATTTGGCTATTTGGCTAATAGTTGCGAAATAACTTAGCGACTTTGTTTCCCACGGCCTTTCTCATTATGCACATGCACTTCGTAAATACTATATGAATATAGTATCCTATTGTCTATATAAACATTTTAAAAAGCCGCATAGAGATTTAATCGCATCTCCTGGGTGAGACAGTAAATCTAGGCTAGTCCTAGGCATTACTTATAAATTCAGATCTTTACTTTAAATTTTCTGTCTCGTTGTTTCAACAAACGAATCATATCAGCGAAAGAGTGACAGAATATTCAACATGTTACTTTAACTAAGTTAAGGAGGTTTTGTAGCTGTAAGGCCAGAAGCCAGAAGCCATTTCGAAAAAAAGGATTATTATTATTTATTAGTAATGGAAACTTTGTTACACATTTATCTAAAAACATTTATGTAAATTCCAGATTCGGTAACGATGGAGAATTGATTATTGGCAGTCCATCATCAGGGGTGATCACCACTCAACGTACCACAACACCAAGATCTTCCATTCCACCTACGAGACCAATCAATCCACCGAGGTAAGAATGCTCCGATGTTTCTATTTCATCAATAAGGTGTAGAGTAGCTTTAAAAAAAAATGAAATTATCATAAATCCAGAAAATTACATACAACATAGAAATCGGCTAAAAAATAATAACACAGGACTAGACAGTTTGTCTTTACAAATATATCTTATACACAACGATTTATAATAATAGCTTTTTTAGAAATATAATGTTTATTTTAATGCAAAACATTAATATTTAATCTCAAGTCAAAATTTTAAATGTATTGCAGAAAACATATCTATTTTATGGGTTCACGTCTTCACAAACATTAAAAAATGTATTCATTGGGCAATAACGCTTTATATGCATCTCCTAAGTACTTTAATCTACTTTGACAGAATCCATTTGATAAAGCTAAAAAAAAGATAACGCAAAAAAAACATCGTACCTTTCTCAAAAATGTCATGACAAATGTGAAACAAATCATGTCGTGACAAGTTAAATTGAAGGCAATTTTAAAACCATACAACATGTTAATAATTATAATAAAATCATTTATTTTTTTCTCGTAATCATCATCATCATTTCAGCCGAAATTTAGTTTTTGTCACAAATGTGCAATTGATTCTTAAATTTCTCAAACATGATAAAACCTTTGAGAGAGCAACTGGAGTCTGTACTAGGCTCGAAACCTGTAAGACAAAATTTGCAGATTCCCTTCTCCCAACCGTGGATTTTTGGGGTTACCAAAAAGTAAACTTTTCGAAAGTGATTAAAAATAAAAAAAAACATTTTGATGTTTTTTTAATAAGAGACGCGAAGACTCTTTACGACTGGTCATAATAACTTTCCCTAAATTGAATGAAAAATTGGTCTACAAATTAAAAAAAACATAAAATCACCACCAACTTCAACTTCCTTGTCAACTCTATGCGGAATCGTTCCGCATAGAGTTGACAAGGAATTCTCATTAATTATTATGAAACATCTTTCTTAACAATAATTGTAATATCTGTGACAGCAACTTCCGTATAATGGGTAATATCAGATAAATTTTTAAATATATATTTTTTTAATTTTTAAACAATTATATATTAACATTTTAAATTTGTTAATTTAATAATTTATTAAATTATTATGGCAATTTAAAACATTATGTTGCCATATATCAAATATTTAGTACTTCCATTGTTGTAAACAGTACTTATTTTTAATCAAATTTAAAGCAATTTTAATAGTATTGATTGTAATACATAGAAGAAATGTTTAAGGATGAAAAATAATTGATCAGCTTACTAAAAATAATTATTATTATTACATAATTTTAAAAGACTTCAATATTTTTATTAAATATCCTTTTTATGTAAATAATAATTATAATTAATGTATTCTTATTTGTTTTGTTTATTAAATTGTTCAGTTTTTTAATGAAATAATGAAATTGTGTTTGAAATATGGAATATCTTGAAAGTATTTCAATGTTCCTACCTTCCGATTGATAAATTACGAAATATGCCAAAACCTATATATCAAGGAAACCCAATTCATTTTTCTTAATAGTAATTAAATCGTGTGAAATATTTTAAATATTTTTATAACTTTAAATCAGTTGTCGTTTCTAGAACATTTGTCACTTTTAGTTAATTTTTTAATGGTATAGCGGACAGCGGAACTGGTGGGTCTCCTATATGGTATACACTACCGCGCTATAGTACGCGCATTAGTAGTTTCTGGCTTTTTACGTCGCTTAAGCAGCATTTTTAAGGGCCTTCGATATTCTTGTTCACTCAGCGAAACATATTAGAAGTACCAATTCAAATACAACTACAACTTCACGCTGAGTATTCTGTGAGCCCGTGGTATGATTTCGAACGAGCCGGTGCGTCGGTATTAAGACACTCGCCTGACCACTGTCAAGCCCTTCCAGAGACCGAATAAATTATAATTATTCGGGACGGAATTCGAACTTAGTACCTCACGCGTCATAGTAGACCTTTAAAACCATTTAGTTACGAGGCTCTCTCAAAATTTAAGACTTAATTTATACAGTTAAAAATATAATACAGTTAAAAAATACATAGTGTTAATATTATAAATAACGAATCTCATATATTGTGCTCAAAATTACTTAACAGTTTAAAAATCTATTTGGTCGCATTGGTCAGAGAGCCCGTTTACAAGGGCGGTGGGCGATAAAAAAAACTCTCGAATTTATAAAGGTCAATGGAATATACCCAGATACAGACTTACATGTATATCAAACTTATTATACTTTCAATATTTTGTACTCTTTAGGCTACAATTTTTATTTAAATATAAAATATTAACGTCATTAACATATGGGTAAAAGAGTTATCTTTTACTCAAATTATCTAATAACATAAATCTGACGCCAGAAAGATGCTAAGCGTGGACTCACTCATGGATAAAAAATGTTTTGGGGATTATCCTTCACGCTTTGCGGCGTAAGTGGGACTTAAAATACAAATAGCGGATAATCTGTAAAGCATTTAATGTTTTTATTAATACTATTGTCTCGGTCTTTTGTGGGAGAGCCATGTTATCGCACTAATTAACCATTTCATTGTTTAACTGAATGAGTGAGGATATTGGAGGTCCTTTAAATTGTACTGCTTAAACGGCGTAAAAAGCCGGCAACATAGTCAAGGCTTTGATTGTGGCGCGGATGTGCATGCGACCGTAACTATACAGGATACCTGCCTGATCCGTTGCCAGCTATAACATGTGTGACACTCGAGGACTGACGCGGTACAGCTTATAATAACATTATTTACATAACATTTATCATGGATTTTTGCAATTATAATTACTTATTTAATTAATAAATGCACTTTATGTATTCATTGTTAAAACACTTTATACAGAAATTTTACGCTATTCACTTACTGCCATTATTCCTACATCTATATACATTCTTACAAACAGTACTTACGTATTTGTCCGATTGCTGAGCAGTTCATACTAACACGTTAACCGAATGCTCAGCCGATGTACATTCGCCAAGTAGAGACGGAGTAGAGAGTGTTAGGTTTAATTTTCTTGATTCGGTCGCCGCGCTGAAAGCCCGCGATAAAACCTATGCAATAGCCTAAAAAGTATCACCATCATTAAGTCTCCTATATGAACACAACGGTTAACTTAATATCTATATTCTGTTTCAGACCTACACCTGTATCTTGGACGTTTGCTGGCCAGGATATGATGACACGATTCCCGATGAAGACAGAGCAACCATACACAACCGCCATCACTCTGATCGACCAAATTGGCATAAAAATCATTAAAACGACAGAACTTGTCACCGACATTTTGAAAAACACAGTCCGTGCTGTTGTTGGTTGAAATATAAC
This sequence comes from Delias oraia, assembly GCA_018230265.1. Taxonomy (NCBI): domain Eukaryota; kingdom Metazoa; phylum Arthropoda; class Insecta; order Lepidoptera; family Pieridae; genus Delias; species Delias oraia. The sequence continues at coordinate 4,793 of DWCF01005916.1, forward strand.
AGGATTTTGAAGTTGTAGAAACCACAGAAACTTTATATCTGCAGTAAGATCGTGTTAACCTAAAAATGACTTAGCTAAATTAATTGAACCACAATTTTTTTTAATATATACATGAAGGATCAGAGCTTTTTAAATGTAAGTAAAATATGCCAGTTATCAAAATTACAATATTTTTTTATTTATTATATTATCTAATAATCAAACTATAATTAATAACAGAATTATGAACCTGTTTTACACAAGCCCTTTGATTTTTAATTTGACAAGGTTTTGAATATTAAAAAAAAATTTATAACATGCAAAAAATACGAATTGATTACTTCCTGTTTGGTTTGAAGGTTAATTTTTAATTCAGCCGCTTCAAGTTACCATATTATCTTAAAATGTAATCAGTAAATGTGATGTATAATAAATTACACAAAAATTATCGAACCATTACAGTTCGTTTTGTGAGATTTTTAGTTATTAAGATAATTAAGAATAAAACTAAAAAAATATTAAGATCATAAAATGATTATTGTGATCATGAGAAATAAATATAGAAAAAATAACGAGTTTATATTTAAAGTGTAAGTAATTTAAGTGTATATTCAGTAAGTTATTTATAAATAATATTGTTATTCGTACAAATTAAGTGTTAATATTTTATTGATATATATTATATATATTAATTATATTGAGAAATTGAAATATAAAGCTTTTTACTATCCCATTTTATAATATTCTATAGGAAATTGATTATTTCTAGTCTCTATTGATGCGTAACAACTCTCTCCTAATTTACAGAAAAAATAAAAACGCCTGCTAAAATTTGTGATCAATGTTGCTCTTATAATTCTTATAAATCTCTTATAAATCTTATAATTGCCGGATTAAATTAATAATAAAAACCTTTGTTGAGTCCTTGAGTCAATGCATTGCTTTCCTGTTAATAATTTATATTTTATCTGAACAATACTTTCAAATAACAAGGAAAATTACTTTGGGTTTTCCGTTTTACAATTGTCAGATAAAATTCGTAGAATTATATTTTGGGTAAATTCCTAATATCAAATTATAATTACATTTACATAATTTAATATATTAGCAGTGGTTCGATAATATTTTATACTATTAACTCCACTTCAATAATCAATTAAAAACAAATCACATTCGTGTTAGTGTATTCGGAATAGGAAATAATTTACTTTCCGTTATAAAATTATGAGTGTAACAACCGATCTCTTAAGGCACACTTTCTATATCTTAGACCAGTTGTAAGTTAGTGGGTTTAATTTCAATGACGATATTTATACGTAACGAGACATTGACATGAAAATTATAAATACCAAAATTTCCTTCTGAATAAACTCTTCTCTTCTGAAGAAAAATTAACTCTGCTAAAAACTTTCATCAAAAACTACGTAGGTTTTTTTGTTGATTATTATTATATTTGAAATGATTAATAGTAATTCAACAGGTCAATCAATATCTCTGTAAGGTCATTACAAGATTTCTCTAAATATGGCCTTGAATCTGATAAAAAATATTTTCATAGTTTGTTCAATAACTTATTGGAATAAAAATTGCTGTTTTAAATATTCTGTCTAGACCAGAATAATAAATATTAATAATAATAATGCCTTATGCAGTATTTCAAATATTAGACTTGTTAAGTAAAACTAAACAATTGCCTAGTACTTCAAGGTCAGTAACTTTTTTCATAAATAGTAATAGAACCAGTTCCTTTAACAATATTTAATTTAATCATAATATACAATACATCATATAAGGATATTTGAGCTTAATATTATGAGATTGTTCCCTTTAACTTATATTTAACAATACAAATTCTTTGCACATTAGCCACTATAAATGGGAATACATTTGTGACTAAATAGTGAACAGCAGTATCAATTATTATGTATTTTATACTTATTATACAAATATACATAGTGGAATAAATTATTGGACAACAGCCTCAGTAACATTGTCTTTAGTAACTAGAGCTACCAAACTCCCACTAACAGGCCGGTTTTCTCCTTTTAACCACTTTTCAAATAGCTCCGAGACATAGCTTAATGGTGTCCAAGTACTGAAATCTGCTTTGGGCATCCATTTTCTATTCATTTCTGTATCTAAAGTGATTGGCAGTATTGCAACAGCTAGAGAGTTTTCTGGTAAACCTGAATCCTTAGCACCAAGAGATTTAGTCAGTTGATGTACTGCAGCTTTAGCAATGCCATAACCAATCATACCAGGAGTAGCTTCCAAAGCTGCCTTGGCACCCGTTAAAGCAATTATCCCATCAGGTGACAAATATTTTGAAGCCAACGTAGCAGCAATAGTTGAGCTCCATACGGACTGTCTCCACATCAAATCTGTTTGTTTGCTAAGATCCTTCGCAGCATTGCCTCCGGCCCACCCACCCGCAACGCAAATAACAGCATTCACTTTCTGACCTTGCAAAGCAGCCCCCAATTCGTTGACTACGTGTTCTTCTTGCTGCAACCAGGAACCGTCTTTTGGCACAGTAATATTGACATCAGCCTTATCATTTGGGTTGAGATCAATATTTGCAACCCAGAAATTTGCATTTTTAAAATGATTTACACAAGCGGACCCCAAAGCACCACGACCGCCGTAAACTACAATTCTTCCACTCGCCATAGTTGCGTCTAAGTTTCGTCACGACTGTTCGCTGACTACTTATGATTTGAGTCTATAAAGTAACAAGTAACAGGTGGATTGTAAACTGTAAGGCTAGTGAAAAGATCGATTGAAGTAAAACTCAGAATAATGCCAAAAGTTGTTAACTGTCAAAAGTGCATTTCAATCAGACCTACTGTCTACTATATAATTTTTAATTATTTCTACTGTTATTTGTTTTTAATGTAAAAAACTGTTGAATATTAAGTAAAATTATGAATAATTATTAATTGAAAGTAGTCCTATAGTATAGCTGCCATAAATTTGATTATTACATATTGTACTCTGTGCAATCGACATTTATTTTCTAGTTTACTTGTTACTTGTCACTATTAAGTCACATAATGAGCATGGATGTTTATATAAATTTAGTAATTATAATAATTATTAATTTTTTATTTTAAAATAGTAAAATTATACTTTTTCACAAAAGGCTGGTACTGATTTTGAATGTAAAATATCTTAGACAATTAATATCATCAAAGTCACTTGATAAAATATCTGTTTTTGAGCATGAATAATAGAAGTTTCTTTATGGGTTGGTTGTTTTTCGAATTTTCCCACATTCAGCGTTGAAAGTTTATTATAGAATCAAAGGCTCAAAGAAATAAAAGATAATTGAAGTGAAAGATATAATATTGCAATTAAAAATAAATTTTTGTTAGAGTAGTATTAAGAAATTTACAAGTTTTAAAGAGACAAAATTTCAAAAATGATTAAATTATAAAACAAAAGAAAGGTTTTGGTTAAATAATAAAAAATTCCTGTAATCTAACTCTTATCCTTAGGTTTTTAAAATATATCACGGTCTAAACGTTCTGAATTTTTATAAAACATAACAATTAGTATTTAAATATGTTAGGACAGTATTTTTAAAGTAGATTTAGTAGTACGTAATGAAATCAAAAATAAAAATACTGACCATTCACAGAAAAATAAGAGAAGGTAGCTATATAGAATTTAAAGTCGCTGTTAAAGGGTCAGGTACCCCGTTTCCTGTTACATCCAATGAATAAAACACAGAAATCATCACATTTACCACAGTGCTAATTGTTTTAGTACCCAAATAAAGATTATTCAATATTTCTGCGCGTCGATGGTGCGGCTGGTGGTTTATGTCGAAAATAAAACCAAGGATCACTGAACCAATGGATGACAGTACCTTAAAATAAAAAAAGAAACATAAAGAAAAAGAACAAAAAAGTAAATAAGTAACTAAGTTTATATTAACTAAATAAAAATGATTTCGTTCCATGTTAAATAAAATTCATAAATATTGGCAGGTATAAATAAAATTAAAATAGGTTATCTATTGACTGTGCATGTTTTTTTTTTCTAAGTATTAGGTGAACTAATATTTTTAAAGTAATCGTGTTCAGATAGCGCAGGGTCGAGGCCAAAGTTCATTTTGATGACATCACAAAATATAACTCCTGTCATTAAACCCACAGAGACGTGGTAGAGCCAATTTGAAATCTTCTTATGGCTATCAGCATTTAAAGATGATGTAATGAGGGCTAGGATCCCTGCGCTTACCTGTGACAATGAAAACGTCTTAATAACACATAAAAATAATTTAAAGTATTTATAACATAGGATTTAAAACTTAAAATAATTTATAAAATGCTGATTTTTTTAAAATTAGATCTATGCCATTCTTAATATCATTACTTAATAAGTACTCATTAGGTAGATTATTTATTGCGTATTTATTCTTCTTATATATATATACTATATATATACTATATATATATAATACTATATATATAATTATGTATTTACTTAGGAGCAAATATCTTATGAACGTTTTTATAAAGTTCGAGTATTCAGAAATACATCCAGATCTTTTTTTTTGGTATAGCGGTCGACGGAGTAGGTCTCCTCTATGGTAAGAGAACACCGCCGCCTATGGACAAGCGCCCAACAAATCGCTTTTTCTAATGCCACTTATGCGAGATAATTTCAAGGACCTCCGATATCCTCACCCACTCGGCGAAACACAACCTACCTACTGTTTCATTTTGGTACTTTGTTAGCCCAAGACCACTTCGGACGAGCCGGTCCAATTAGTGCGTTAGCATATTTATTTATTTAATAGCGGACAACGGAGCAGGTGTGTCTCCCATATAGTAAGAACACCGCCGCCCATGAACAACCGCGCCACAATCCGTGCATTTATCGTGTTGCCGGCTTTTTACGCTTAAGCGGCACTTTTAAGAGCCTGCGATATCCTCACCCACTCGGCGAAACACAGTACAAGTACCGTTCCATGCTGAGTATGCTATGAGCTTGTTATAATAAATCAATTCTGTACATGAAATATATTTCCAAAATGGCTATCAGGGGGGGTAATCAGTGATCGATACTGATGGAAAAAATACAATCAGAATTTTTTTTGTCGGTATATTCATTATAGTTACAAAATCTACTCGACGGATTTTAAAAAAACTTGTTACAATTTTTTTCCATACTCATGGGCAGTATATTTCATCACACTACAATCAATCGGAGTGTAGCAGTGTAGGGAAATTCATAATTTGACCTGGTTGGTTGCGTACCGGGCAGAACCACGTCTGCCGACTCCATTACTGCTGAATAAGAACTCAATTAACCCATTTATTATTGGCAACACCAACGCCATAAACAAATTAGGAGTTTTCGGCGCCATCCTAGCGTGAACTGTTTTATATTATTCTTAAGAACTTTTTTTTGTCAGACTGTATTTGTGAAGGTCGCCTTTAAGAATATTTCATATGATAATAATAAAAATCCTTATTTATATGTAGACTAATTTGTTTCATTATAACTGCTTGGGACTGCCAAAAAACAGCGTACATATCCCTATAAAGCCGGCAACGTGACCGCTAGCTGAGGGCTGGAGGTGTCCATGAGCGAAAGTCTTCGATATGAATAGCGCACGCAGCAGACGTAATCCTTACGTGACACTTATTATAATATCTAAGCCAATTTACACAATATCATCACAAATTATGTATATGTGATTCTTATGTAAAAGAATTCTTCTTGAAAATAATTCTTATGAAAAGTTTCATCAAAATCCGTCTAGAAGTTTTCAAGTGAAAGAGACCGTCCATACCGACTTTCGTCTTTATAAGGTTAAATGATCTGGTTAAATGATATTTTCTAAGATAGTGACATAGGCACAAACATCCAACGATACAGATTTTCGCTTTTATTCTATAGCGGACAACGGAGCAGGTGACTCCGAAATCCTTAATCCTCACTCACTCTTCGAAACACAGTACAGGTACCATTTCAAGCGGAGTTTTGAGCCCGTGGTATCACTTCGGACGAGCCTAATTAATGCGTCAGAATATGTTTCACCATGGCTCTCCCATGGGTGCGGCAGTATTAAGACACTCGCCCGGTCAGTGTAAGGCCCTTCCAGAGACAGAATTAATTATAAATTAAAGTCCGGACCGAGATTCAAACCCGAAACCTCTCGCTTCATGATACACTTTCAAAACCATTTAACTACGAGGTTTTATATCAAAAAGATTAATAATAAAATTTGTTTCTAAAGAATTGTACACTCTCCGGCGGCAACCGATTTAATTACGTCAAATATATCACAATATAACCTTCAGATTATTCAGTTTTTATTTAATTTCCTCCGGTATTCGAACCGGGACAACAGCCCGCTAACTATTCAGTCAACGTTTAAAATTAAAACTAAAAACACATTAAACTATAAAAGAATTGCACAAGTCTAAATAAACATTAAAATACGGAGATGCTAATGCATAAACCGGCTAAATTACGTCGCGACGGTTGCTATGGCAACGAGGTACGACCGCACGCCGCCGAGTTATAGATGTTACTTACTGAACTGTCGCAAGCTAAAGCGGTGTTGCAGTTTAATAAAATAAATCCTCCCTGAATACAGATCCCGCTTGACTGACATTTTACAACAGTAAATTACCTACAGGTTAGATAGTACGATAAATTCGCATTTAATGGACCAGCTCCTCCGAAGTGAAAATCAGATTGAAATGGTAGTTGTACTAAAAAAAACGGTACTTCTACTGTGTTTCGCTAAGTGAGCGAAGATATTGAACCTAAAAATGCCGCTTAAGAAACCTAAACAGCCGGCGCGGTAGTCAATGGACGGTGATATTCTCTTACCATACAGGAGACCCGCCAGTTGTCCGCTAAACCAGAGCTTCCTTATTTACACTATGACGCCCTATAGAATTATAATTTTTCTTGCGACTGAATTAAAAACAGTAGAAGTTAGCTTATTTTAAAGTTATTAGAAAATATCCAGAATAAAATTAATATTTTAATTACAAAATACGTACAAATCAAAACAAATACGTAATTCAAGAGACATATTAATTATTATTACAATTGTTTATGGTAGTAATAGGAAGAACTCTAATGAGATAGATTAATATCCTTGCTTCTCTGAGCACAGTTTCTGAAATGGCTCAAATCACCGCCATCAGCGTATGGCCGCGAAAAAAAATCAATGATGATTTTGAAAAGCGATCATTGAAAACAAATATTATTAGTATCATCAGCTATCTTTTTAATAGAGCTGCAAATATAGCCAGAGGCCGAAAAGATGTTATCCGCTTATTTTTATAGTATAGCGGACAACGGAGCAGATTGGTCTCCTATAGGGTAAGAGAACACAACCGCGCAGCAGTTCGCACACTGGTTGTATTGACAGATTTTATCGCCGCTTAAGCGCAGTTTTAAGGACCTCCGATATCCTCACTCAGTCTGCGAAACACAGGACAAATACCGTTTCACGCTGAGTATTCTGTGAGCCCGTGTTTCACTTCGGATGAGCATCCCAATCTGTGCGTTAGCATATGCTTCAACATGGCTCTCCTGGCTGTCCTACTCGACGGCTTTAGTGGACGCAGGTAATAAACAATTATTCCTCTCAATATCAATATAGGAAAAGTATTTATTTTTAAACCTTAAAATAGGGAGAATTTGTCACGATGACAACATTATTAGACACGATCGACTAATCAATTAGCTACTGTTACACATTGCATTAAAGTGGCATGCCTATGAGCTACGTAGGATGTTACATACTGGGCTTTATTTTCGCTTAAAATCTTACATATGTAAGACATTTCGTGCCACGCACAGCTTCTCTACGGAATCAGTTGCCTGCAGAAGTATTTCCAAACCAATAAGACTTGTAAATCTTTCCACTTTCATATTATGACTTTCCACCCACAAGGTAGACAGACGACCTTGAAAAAGTCGCCGGAAGACGCTGCATGCAGGTCGCCTCCGACAGGTATTCGTGGAGGTCCAAGGGGGAGGCTTATATCCAGTAGTGGACGTCTTACGATTGAAATTATGATGATTAAGAATTGAAAACCCTTAAAAAAGCGTACCTATTCCTTATAGGCCGGCAACGTAAACCGCGGCACTGCAAGGGCTAGGCGTGTCTGTGACCGGAGGACCGCTTATCCTAGATGAGCCTCCTGCTGGTTTGCTACAGCTCTCAAAAAAAGATTACCCTAGGATAAGTCCACCGCCCATGAATTTCCCTATTCCAGATTAGCCCATGTGCGTAACAAAAATCAATAGAGCTACAACCAGCTACTACTAAATCATTCATAGATTAATGTATTTAGGAGTTTTTTATGGTATACTGGACAACTGAGCAGGCGGTGTTCTCTTCCTATATGTATGTCGCAGTCATCTGGATGAATCCGCTATTTGTCCGAATGACTAGCGCGTTCATTAAATGACGACATTTACTTTAATGGCTAAAGAACAACTCGTCAAGTTGTTGAATGTAACCTTCAACGTGATTGAACGTCATGTAGCGTAGTCGTTGAATGAGATATAAG